>MU160876.1:8027-41057 GCA_015888305.1 Antheraea pernyi | reverse complement strand
CCACCTCCCCTCCCCTTCCACTTTCCCCTTCCCTTCCTCCCCTCCCAACACAGGCTGGCAACGCACTTGCGACTCCCCTGGTGTTGCAAGTGTCTATGGACGGTGGTGATCACTTACATCAGGTGACCCAACTGTTCCTGTGCCTCCTATGATATAAAATATATATATATAAATAATAATCACCTTTTCATAATAAGCCATATGGTCTTTTGAAAATAAGTATCCGCTTTGTACCATAATGTCTGATAAGCAACGTCACCTATACCGGCACTCTGTAATTTACCCAAAGTACGGCAACTTATTAAACAAAAGCCACGGTCTTTGTTCCATTGTAATTATAAAGTTTAAAGCTCATACCGCTCCAGTAAGCAACTCTCCGTAATAACACAGATATAGTACAGGAAGCATGGACGAAAACACTGCTATGTAGTTGTTTAGCATATAAGTCGGGCCCCTAGTACGTATTTAACTTTTTTGTAATAACACCGTATAGGTTTTAGCATTTGACCACAATCTAATCTGATGTTAAATGAACATGTGGTCCAAGACGTGTTCCAACAAGATAAATCTCGAGGCTGACTTAGGCTTAACACACATTGCGGTATCTCACCGCGCAAAATTTCACCACCAACTGAAATTACTCAACACCCTCGGAGAATAAAATTGTGGGAATATTTTAATTGTGTCATCTGTTATTTTAGTTATGCTACAATCCTTATTCCTCACTTAATGATAATAAATTAGGATGTTCGTTTTTTTATTACGCTAGAAATAAATACTGTTCGCGAGGGATAGGTTAAGTAGCTAGTTTTGTATTTTTTTTTATTATAGCACGGCAAAATGTCTGCACTATGCCCGATGGTAAGATCAGTACAATCGTGTCATCGCTGTCATTCCGGCCTACGAAAAACCGAATATGCACAGGCTGATCCTAAAACGCGACTCGCAGAAGCGAATCATTATGACGGGCTTTTTGCCATATACATGGAGATTGCGACCCATTCAAGCTGTAAAACCCTACCACCTCACTTTCGCGATTGTCTCGTTCGTTATTCAACAGGGTGCACCACGTACAGGTGAGGTTGGGTTGGGTGTCTCAAGTCTTGTGATGTTATTTTACACCTCTTAGACCCCAAAATAAAAATAAATTATATCCTATATTTTAACGTTATTTCAAGTATTCGTTTGAGCTGTGTTTACAGTATCTCGATCTTGATATTAAGTAAATTGATTTTCGTGAAAAAAAAAACATGTTGCAGGTGTCTAAGAATAAGTAATAAAATACATTTTAATCATTTTTAGAAATGTCTGTCTGTCTGTTTGTATGAACACGCATCACTGCTAAAGTACTGGGTTCACAATAAACCCACAGCAAGAAAATCGTAAATCGTGTTTCATTAAAATCGGTTAACTCTATCAAAAGCTATTCTAGTTTTAATATCGACGCGGCGTAAGTACGAGAGAAAAGTAGATAAATAAATGGACTTAATACATTCAGATGACTTTACATAAGCTTCCTCGCAGATGAAGTCGCGGGCACAGCCAGTTTATTAATACAATATTAAGTGTGCCCACCAGGCTGTTGAAATGTATCGCCAACTAATTATAAGTGCGAAATAAGAGCTTCATTTTAAAACTAGTCGTACATGAGGTTTAATTTGTTAACATTTTATGCCACTTCGTTATTTAATACCAGATAAGATTGGAGTAAAAAAAACCTATAAGGTATAAAAGAAAAACTGAACTGAAAAAAAAAAAAAAATGGCCGCTAAAATGACCAAAAAGACAATATAATTCAGAATACATACATACAGATATATTTCAATTATATTTATTCTTGGAGTCCAGTACAACGCACATGTTTACAGAGAACAACATATTTTTGCTAAAGTTCAAACAGACGAAGTCGCGGGTAACAGCTAATCCAAAATAAAATAACCTAAATTACTTTTTATAGGGTTTGCTATCTGGCAGTGAAAGTCCCGTGAAAATCGATGAAATCGTTTTGGAGATAGTATTGCGGGCAAAGCCAAGGTTAAGAGCTAGTCTAAATTAAAATAGACTAAATTATTTTTTACGTCCGTTACAACTCGGTGAAAGTTCTGTATACATCGATCGAACCTTTTTGGAGATAGCTGTGCGGGCGAAGCCACCGTTAACAGTTAGTCTAAATTAAAATAGATTAAATTAGTTTTTATATTAGGTCTTTACCTATGAAATTGCCGTTTTGTATGAAAAAATTAAAACGAATTTTATTCATGTATTTTTTTTTTTATCGAAGTAGTCACCCATGCAATCAATGCATATTTGCCAACGCAGTTGCAGTTTATTGATGCCCTTCTTAAGGAAATCAGCTGGACAGGAAGTAACAAATTCTTCAAAAGCATTTTGTACTGCCTCTCGGGTATTGAATTTTTTCCCGCCAAGGAGTTATCCAAGTTCTGGAAGAAGTAATAGTCTGTAGGCGCAAGGTCTGGGGAGTACGGTGGATGACGGAGAACTTCCAACCCCAGTTCTTGCAACTTGGAGACCGTCTGCTGTGCAGTATGAGGTAGCGCGTTGTCGTGCCGTAGCAGCGGAGATGAGTGATTGATCAATGCTGGTTGGAGATGTGCCAGCTTCTCCATCATTGTGTTCAGTTCTTCACAGTACACATTTGCAGTAATGCTCAACCCGTTTGGTAAGAAGCTGTGATGAATCACACCGGTGAATTTAAACCGGGTAAGTTTTCGTTTAGGACATTGTTTAGGTGATGAACCAGGATCCGACCAACTTGCTGAGTGCTTGCGGTTATCAAACAGAATCCATTTTTCATCGCAGGTAACAATGCGGCTCAAAATTCCTTCATTTGTGTGTCTGTTGAGCAGTGCAAGGCACTTCTCGACGCGTACTTCGCGCTGGCGATCATTGAGTTCGTGAGGCACCCATTTGTCAAGCTTTTTTAACTTGCCAATTTGACGCAAATGGACCAATATTGTTTTGATGCTAACGTCGAAAGCTGCTGCTGATTCAGCCGTAGATTATGTATAATCAGCTTCCACAATCGCCTTTAATTCGTCATTGTCGACCAATGTCTTCGGACGACCGCGAGGTTTATTTTTCATGTCGAAATTCCCAGAACGGAAGCGAGCAAACCAATAACTGGTGGTGCGTTGGTTTGTAGTGTTAGCTCGGTAAATGTCGTTGATGTTGCGTGCCGCTTGTGCCGCGTTGCTGCCACGACGGTACTCATATTCTATAATTACTCGAACTTTCAACGTATCCACGATGACAAAAAAGATTGAAATGCGATGAAAATGTAACACTAATTGATAAAAAAATGACTACTTGTCGAAAAAGAATTCCATGTTTTTAAAATAAATTTAATTTGAAATTAGAATTTTTAGCCAAACAAAAATTATTTTGATTTGAAATGGCCAGTACTGCAGAACGGCAATTTCATAGGTAAATACCTATTATTGTCCAATATCAGCTGGTGAAAGTCCCGTAAAAATAGGTTGAACCGTTTTGAAGATAAAATTTGCGGACAAACCCGCAGTTAACAGCTAGTCTAATTTAAAGTAGCCTAAGTAACCATCTGTAATTTTTGCTATCAGCCAGTGAAATTCTCGTAAAATCGGTCCAGCCGTTTCGGAGATTACCCAGAACAAACAGACAGACCGACAAAAATGTTGAAAATTGCATTTTTGTTATCAATAGCGTGTATACTTTCACACCCAATCAGTAAAAATATATTATTTTGATATTACATACAGATACTTCATTTTTATTATATGTATATATAGATAGGATATAGATTTGTTTAACACAAATAAATGAAAATAACGTTTGAAACGAAACTGAAATATTAATACTTATTCTTTCGAATTACTTACTTGTCCTGCGTATCTGAAGAAACAAGTTGTAATGCCAACGAAGAGTAAGTCAACGAAAATCATAGAGCTAAACACGTCATCCAGTTTTCGTGATAACCTTGGAATGGAAAATAATCAAGACATAAAATATACACAATATTATGTAAACTAACATTAGTGTGTTCGTTTATAAGTCTATCGGCAACAGCCAAAGCGAATTGCATGTATCAGGCAACAGCCAAAGCCGAGGTGTGCCGTGCACCCTTGAGCTAGTTGTCAAAATAAAATCGGCTGAGTGCCTTAGGCGGTCGCCTTAGTAGTCTGGTGAAGCTGTTAAGACCTTGCATAGTCAATAGCGTAGACAGTTCGAAAAAAAAAATTATAAGTCTATCATTGTGCGTTATTCTGCCATCAATATTGGTGCAATAGAGGTCATCCTTCTAGTTATTATAGGGTTGATAATTAGTGCCGTATGAGTGATTCTAAGCATCAAATATAAATCCAAATATTTACAGAATGTTTTTCTTTACTACGTTAAATTCAATTGAATAAAATTACACAAACCCTACAAATTATTGCAATCGGACCGGAGTAATATAGAAAAGAATTACTTTTTGTTAGGATTATTTTTATGAATATTTATATATTTTTCATACAAGGAATCCCTTAATTTTGATTACTTATAATAATTATAGATCTTATTATTTTTTGGGTGAAAAATATGAGAAATGTAATTCGATTCTACAAATCTCGTTAAAATCGGTTGAAAACAAATGTTTTTTTAATGATTGATGGTAATTCAGGTAGTTTCTCAAGTAAGAAATAACATATATTGCCAGTGTACAAAATAACATAATTATGAAATTTGTTAACTATTACATTTAAACCCATTACAATTACATACATCATAATACGTGTCTGTCTTATGAAAATATGATTTGGTAGTAACTTACTCGATCAAGTTTTGATGCTTCTTTATAAATTCCCTTAGCGATTGTCGACTATTGTTTTCGTCAGACTCCGCGTCGCTTCGTTTCTTATTTACGACTGGCTTCAGGCGCAACAAATCCTCTTGTAATAAGGTGAATTCTATTCCGAGGATAGCGCATAGAGTTATCATTATCAACTCACCGCCCACATACACGAATACGAAGAGAAACACTGAAGAAAGATAACCGATTTTTAAAATGAAACTTTTTTACATTGTGTGTTATTGTTTCGGCCGGCTATCGCATGTCGCATTACAGCCGGCCGCGTAGTCGGAGCAAAGTGAACGGTGCTCGGCAGAACAACCAAGAACAAAACAGCGGCTGCTAAGTTTTTAAAATGTTTTTATCATTTGAATGATTGTATTTATTATGTATTCCGTACTCTAAATACGCAGGTTGATATTAAAATTTATATTTGGATAACTTATCTACTATTGGTTTCTTATTATAATTCGCTTTTTACAATTATGAAGGTAAGATTAAAAGCGCGATTTTCATACCTTATTAAATTGACGAACTAGCAATCATGTATGCAGTTCATCGTACCTGCGACATACTAGCGACCTCAACACGACTGTAATGCTCAGGTTAATCGTAATATGTTTCTGCCTTTGATGACTGTTGGAAAGTTTCGAGTACTAATGCATGTTGCTAAGTAAACTCTTTGACGAAACATAACAGCACGAAAACTTTTCCTTTTTCCTGGTCCTACTGGACATATATTCAGCCCCTCGAGTTAAATTAACTTGTATATTTAAAGGTAATCTATTCGTAGAATCAATTAAATCCTCATTTAAACAGATTGTGCAGAAGTTTTTTTTTACACTTCTGTAATAAAAACTTGTTGACGGATTTCAATACGTGGGGTGTCGATAGGTTCATCTTAGTTATGAGAGCGACATAGGTCATATAATATTTAAGTATGAAGTTTATGAATCATATAAGAGAGGACGGATAATAGTAAGTTTTTTACTCCCAAATACTCAACCAAACAAACTGTTTTCTAGATAACGAATGTTTTAGTATTCAGTCGTATTCTTTGTGTTTACCTCTATTCATGTTTTTACCAGTTATGTTTCTGAATATATTTTGGTATCTTTTGTGTTTATAGTTTATTTTATCCAAAAAAATAGCCTGACTCTTTGGAATTAATTCTTTTTGTTTCGACTACATACTTTGTATAGATCATTGATAAAGTCGAGTTCTTATAGTAACTTCTACTAATAGGTAAAAATATCCGATTGCAGAATAGAGTTTATGACACTTTATTCAACTTTTTCCCTTGAAATTGTTTTAAAGGTATTTCATGAACACACGCTGTTCAATTCACCATCATTTTTTTTATTATTTCGTATCAAAAGTAAACATATACATTTATCCGTCGATTTGTCGATCATATCTGTCGATAAATAATGAGGCATATGATGTTAATTCACTACCTTATTCATATACAAAGAAATACTTACAGCTGTAACATTGAAAAATGTAAATAGAAAGATAAATCCACCAATTTTCTGAAGTGGCAAGTGGATAACTACAAGATATCGGTAGCAGTAATTCCGTGTCTTCCTTCAGTATAAATCTTCGGAATAAGCTCTCCAATACAGGTGATGCGAGGTATTGTACTGTTCCGAAAACGCTTATCCAGTACAGAACTAAAAGTTATTTGGAGTTAAAGAAAGTTTTGTAGTTGTACGACAATTGTAATTGTATTTTGTATAATTGCAAGAATAATATAAAATAGGCATTCTAGATTCATTAATATTACAATTAAATGCAAATGTCTTTGTTTGTTACGCTTCACGAGCTACGTACTTAATAGATCATAATTAAATTTTACATATATACTAGCTGACTCGCGCAACTTAAACTGCGTGAAATCCATTACCTAACAGTTCCAATTGTATTACAAACTTTAAACAAAATCTTTATAAACTTTAATAAACGTCGAACCCTATTATATCTACTCACACCGTTTCCAATTGTGAAACCAAGCAATTCAGGGACTTACTCAAACAGATACCTAATTGGTTTAGAGAATGACTTACGCATGTGTGACATTTCGACGAGATGTACGTAGCGCCATCTGTTATTCATCAACATAAATAATTTTGTCCTGTTTAAAATAAGAACGACCGCTACGTTGTTTGGATATAGTTCTTGCAAAAATACTAAAATCGCTATTAACAAATGAGAGGGGTGGGGGGGGGGGGGGGGGCGCGGTGTAGAAGGTTGGAAATTTGGTGGCATAATATTTTTAAATGACGATTTAAAAAAAAGTACTATAAAAAATATTTGTCAAATAAATAGAAAAAAAATCTGGACAGCGTCACCCTAATTACCCAACGGTATGAAAAAAATACACTTTACGAACTGTTCTCATATCTATCAAATATACATAAGAAATTAAAAAAAAATCGTTTCAGCCGTTTCGGAGGATTTCGAACACTAACACCGTGACACGAGATTTTTATATACTAGATTATCAAAGGTACAGATAAGGATATAGGGAATCTTTTTATGCAGAACAAGAGCTTTTTTGACTTTATCCGAGTTATAACAAACAAGGTAAATACGTATTAAATACTTGCTTTAAAAAGGTTTCGTAATAAATGTACCGCGCGCGCCCGAGGCAAGTTTGCGTTATTCTTTTTCGCAAGTCTAACCTAACGTAACCAATGCGGGACAAAAGAGCAAGATGGCAAACATTCAGCGACCGCGGTGCATTTAATATGAAACCTTTTTAAAGCATGTGTTCAATAAGTATTGAACTTGTTTGTAATTACACCGTGTAGGTTTTAGCGTTTTGATCCCATTATTATCAGATTTTAAATGACGATGTGGTCTAATATGGGAAACACGCGAAAGCTAGAGGGCGACTGGGTCTCAAGTGAAGCTGCCGGAATACACCAACAGTACTCTAAATACGCAGGTTGATATTAAAATTTATATTTGGATAACTTATCTACTATTGGTTTCTTATTATAATTCGCTTTTTACAATTATGAAGGTAAGATTAAAAGCGCGATTTTCATACCTTATTAAATTGACGAACTAGCAATCATGTATGCAGTTCATCGTACCTGCGACATACTAGCGACCTCAACACGACTGTAATGCTCAGGTTAATCGTAATATGTTTCTGCCTTTGATGACTGTTGGAAAGTTTCGAGTACTAATGCATGTTGCTAAGTAAACTCTTTGACGAAACATAACAGCACGAAAACTTTTCCTTTTTCCTGGTCCTACTGGACATATATTCAGCCCCTCGAGTTAAATTAACTTGTATATTTAAAGGTAATCTATTCGTAGAATCAATTAAATCCTCATTTAAACAGATTGTGCAGAAGTTTTTTTTTACACTTCTGTAATAAAAACTTGTTGACGGATTTCAATACGTGGGGTGTCGATAGGTTCATCTTAGTTATGAGAGCGACATAGGTCATATAATATTTAAGTATGAAGTTTATGAATCATATAAGAGAGGACGGATAATAGTAAGTTTTTTACTCCCAAATACTCAACCAAACAAACTGTTTTCTAGATAACGAATGTTTTAGTATTCAGTCGTATTCTTTGTGTTTACCTCTATTCATGTTTTTACCAGTTATGTTTCTGAATATATTTTGGTATCTTTTGTGTTTATAGTTTATTTTATCCAAAAAAATAGCCTGACTCTTTGGAATTAATTCTTTTTGTTTCGACTACATACTTTGTATAGATCATTGATAAAGTCGAGTTCTTATAGTAACTTCTACTAATAGGTAAAAATATCCGATTGCAGAATAGAGTTTATGACACTTTATTCAACTTTTTCCCTTGAAATTGTTTTAAAGGTATTTCATGAACACACGCTGTTCAATTCACCATCATTTTTTTTATTATTTCGTATCAAAAGTAAACATATACATTTATCCGTCGATTTGTCGATCATATCTGTCGATAAATAATGAGGCATATGATGTTAATTCACTACCTTATTCATATACAAAGAAATACTTACAGCTGTAACATTGAAAAATATAAATAGAAAGATAAATCCACCAATTTTCTGAAGTGGCAAGTGGATAACTACAAGATATCGGTAGCAGTAATTCCGTGTCTTCCTTCAGTATAAATCTTCGGAATAAGCTCTCCAGTACAGGTGATGCGAGGTATTGTACTGTTCCGAAAACGCTTATCCAGTACAGAACTAAAAGTTATTTGAAGTTAAAAAAAGTCTTGTAATTGTACGACAATTGCAATTGTATTTTGTATAATTGCAAGAATAACATTAAATAGGCATCCTAGATTCATTAATATTACAATTAAATGCAAATGTCTTTGTTTGTTACGCTTCACGAGCTACGTACTTCATAGATCATAATTAAATTTTACATATATACTAGCTGACTCGCGCAACTTTAACTGCGTGAAATCGATTACCTAACAGTTCCAATTGTATTATAAACTTTTAAAAAAATCTTTAAAAACGTCGAACCCGATTATATCTACTCACACCGTTTCCAATTGTGAAACCAAGCAATTTAGGGACTCACTCAAACAAATACCTAATTGGTTTAGAGAATGACTTACGCATGTGTGACATTTCGACGAGGTGTACGTAGCGCCATCTGTTATTCATCAACATAAATAATTTTGTCCTGTTTAAAATAAGAACGACCGCTACGTTGTTTGGATATAGTTCTTGCAAAAATATTAAAATCGCTATTAACAAATGAGAGGGGCGGTGTAGGAGGGTGAAAATTTGAAGTTATTAAGTATTTTTAGATGACGATTTAAAAAAAGTACAATAAAAAATGTTTGTCAATAAAATAGAAAAAAAATCTGGACAGCTTCACTCTAATCACCTAGCGGTATGGAATATACTTTACGAACTGTTCTCATACCTATCACATATACATAAGAAATTGCATAAAAAAAGGTTTCGGAGGAGTTCGAAAACTAACACCGTGACACGAGGTTTTTATATACTAGATTGTCAAAAGTACAGATAAGGATATAGGGAATCTCTTTATGCAGAACAAGAGCTTTTAATACGAAACCTTTTTAAAGCAAATATTCAATAAGTATTGAACTTGTTTGTAATTACACCGTGTAGGTTTTAGCGTTTTGATCCCATTATTATTTGATTTTAAATGACGATGTGGTCTAATATGGGAAACACGCGAAACCTAGAGGGCGACTGGGTCTCAAGTGAAGCTGCCGGAATACACCAACAGTTGCTTGGTGACTGTGAGCGCTGGTTTTTATTTTGTAAAATGATTTAAAATTAGGCTATATTTTGTAACTTGTTCGTCGCAAACAATGCACAACGGCGGGACGGATGTATGTTGGATAAAAAGCACTCACCTTTTCGCTGTTGTCACAGTCGTAGGAGGCCTCCTCTATAAACACTTCAATTGTAATTATTGTCATTTCGGATCACAGTTTACAACTGTTCAATTAATTATAGGTATTAATGTCTATAATAAGGTATTATTCGATTTTTGACCACAAAGACGCGCGACGTCGTCACTCTGTAATTGCACTGACACACTAAGCATTTACACGGTTTAACCGTTGTGCATTGCAACGTTTCCAAACTATTTTATAGGCTAAACAGTGACATATTTTCAACTTTAGGGTGGTATTTAGCCAGGCGGACTTAGAAATAGCCCTACCATGTAACCATGCTATGTTGCTAGCATTCAAACCTACGTCATTTGACACAGTGTTCGAACATGCTATAAATTATTTTTAATAAATACTAGTTTTTGCTCACGGCTTTGCTGGCTTTAATGTTGATCAGATCTATCCCTAGGGAACAAATTCTGTTTGTAAGGTACTTTATCTCTGGCAAATAGTTTCATAATGATTGTATCAGTAGTGAGGGCGTGATTGCGTAATAAACAAACATACTCACATACGTATTTATAATATTAGTAAGGAAAAAAAAACTTTATATACTCACCTAGATTGCAGAAATTAACTCTTTTCAATATTAATACCTTGTGTTCTTTCTGCGTCTCTGTTAATTCAGTCGTTCTCCACGAGCTTCCGAGATCTTTTATAATATCTGTTAGTTTTGTTATATTTTTCAGTAAAACCAATGCTTTTAATATCGCTGTAAAGATTAATCTATTGTGAAGTCATTAGATATTGTAATTAATAATAATAATATTTTATAAAAAAAAAATATTACAAATGCTGGTACTTAATCTATGACATTACAAGTAGTGTGACTTGTAACAAAATAGAGTAACAAAATGATACAATAAATATAAAGAATGGAATAACCTCTATATTAGGTACACTCGTTTGTCATCTTACTCACGTATCATAAAAAGTACCAAATGTAAAAGTACCAGTAGTAATTATCGTTGACATCTGTACTAGTGTTGAATCTGTATCACAGATGTCAACACCTGAATTAAATGCACAAACTTCAATTTGTAGGAAAACACTAGTGCGATAGTTTGTATGGGTGTGTATGTATGTGGGTGTGTGTACATATGTGTGTTTGAATGTGCACACGGACTATCACGCTGCATATTATGGCTCAATAAGTACTTCAACTTCTGATACTGTATTACATTGTGAATTATATTATACTACCCGTTCCCGCGATTTCGTTCGCGTAGAGTGGTTACTATGGGCTAACGCTTGTTAGCGAAAGCGAAAGCTTTCAAAAGGGGAAAAAATGATTTTGAAACATTCTTCATTGGTGCTCCGCTCATATTGGTCTTGGTCGTAATGATATAAGCCTATTATTATTAGCGCGTTCAACCAAACAAAAGATCCCTCCAACATTATAATATTAGTTTAGATTATAATAAGAATAATATATTTTTACCTTGTGTACAAACTAAAAATGGTGGCATTAAATATGCGACCTTGAAAATCTCCTTCTGTGATAGTACGTCGAAGATGTGAATCAAAGATGTGGTATAGAACAATGCAACACACGGTAATATGTATACAAAACGCCAATACTTCATCGGCAATGTTTCGTTGTCACTGAAGAATCATATATTGATTTTATACAAGTAATCAAAGCTCGGTGCGAATGATTTTGCGAAATCTTCAGGGTATCCTTTCATCATATCCATGTTAGTTTATTGTAACTAAAATTATATGTATGATATAGTTATTCCATTAAACTGCTATTTTAGCTTAGGTTCTATTCGTTAAAGTATGAATTTTGGAGTTCTTTTGACTTTCTAGGTAATAAAGCCACGCAGAAGCTATTACTGGTCCGGGGTACTACCACTGCATTGCATGGGTGCATTAATTTTAAAATAATTATCATATTCTTGTAATACCGATGCAATATTTCTACAAAAATTATTAAAAACAAAATATGGCACCACATATAAAAAACAAAATATGGCACCAAAAATAATTCTTCAATTAAAAAAATCTAACCAAATAATATTTAAAAAATACCAAAGTATACTAAATAATTCCTTTTTGAAAAATGAAGATTTACTTGGAAAAATTCGTGCGGTCGTCAATTCACTTGACTTTATAAAAGCAAGTAAGTTAGAAGTTCTTTGGAAGGCACTATGAAAGTTTGTAGAAAACAAAAATCATAGACTCGACGGAGATAAATACGGTTTTTAAAATAATTGTCAGGTAGGCGATGAGTTAGGTAAATGTTGGGGCTTACGTTCGTATTGTTAAAAGGTGTTTTTATTACAGTCACGTAAACCATATACAAAAGTGTTTGAAGGATAATAATACGTTATTAATTTTTTTTTCTTTAATTTTTGTAGGGTTTCACTCTTTATGACTTTTTTTTATATATTTTTTTTTTTTTATGTCATAACAGGTGCGTCACATTATGTTAAGTGATCACCACCGTCCATAGACACTAACAACACCCGGGGAGTCGCAAGTGCGTTGCCAGCATGTGTTTTGGGGAAGGGGCGAGAGAGGGGAGGGGAGGTGAGGTGAGGTGGGCCTCCGGCGCTCTCAATGACCAAACGAAACGCAACAATGCAAGCAATGTTACTTCACGTCGGTTTTCTATGAGAGAGTGGTACTACCCCGGGCGAGCCGACCCATTCATGCTCGAACCAGTAATAGCTTCAGCATGGCTCTACCAACTATGAAGAGTTTTCTTCTTCGAATTTCCGAATACGCTATCAACTAAGCCATCATCATTTCACCTGATTTAAATGGCAATGTAATATCACATACACGCTAAACTTAGATGATAACTCCTGCCCTTGAGATAACACATCTGTACAATACTTTTAACATCTGCTTCAAGAATACCCTAAATTTAGTACAAAGAAATTATTTATAACAATCTTCGTATAGGGCGCTTTGATCTTTTGAGCTTGATGGAGAAGGAGTCTGCTCTCAAATCGCTTAATTCGTATAGCATGTGATCTCAAAGCATTTAACAGACTTTGCAATTGCCACGACTCTCTAACCTGTACTGAAATCATGACTGACAAATTTTTGTGATCTTATTATATAATGCTCATGCAACGCGTCAAGGGGAAGAGATGTGACACGTATCAATTTGCGGTCATCCCTCTCTCCGTCTATATTGCTAACTCCGAATATCTTTGAGCAAAAACAAACAAAATTGAAAAAAAACCTAGAGAAGAAATTAAGACAGATTTTCGACTTGAACTTTAAAAAATCCCAACTACATGTAAAGTTTCGTTATGATGAATTCCTTCATGGAAAGCTTTGGCTTATTGCAAGGACGACAACCTATAACAATGCACATTGTACAAAGTGTCGACACTGTGTCTAATGGAAAGCACAGTGTAATTTAAAAACAAACGCAATCATGAAGAGTTCTATAATCCATTGCTATTATCCGCTATTATGTTGGCCTCCGAGATTCTCGACAACTTTGTATACATTGACACTTGACAAACCAAACGAGTCACTTTGATAGGTTTATCAACATGGGCATGGTGATAGCGATTTGGTTGCATACTAAAAGCCTATATCTTGCTTGAAAACTGAGCATAAATTGTCTGATTAAGGAACAGTACACTTCTAAGCATGTTGATATAGTCGCTGGACATGGAACTAGTATTTAAAATGTTTAACATAATAAAACAATGGCAGATATTGCCGGATTCATTTATTAGACTCGTATGGTACAGACAAGAACATAATAATTATAAACCAAAATACTGTAAATTACAGTTTCGAGTAATAATGCTACATTACTTCGTCTTTAAAAATATTTCATTCGGTTAAGAAAAATATATAACGAAACTTTTAATAGTAAATCCTAACTATACACGAGTGATTTTGTTACGCTTTCACATTTTAGTTAGTTAACCGAGAATAACGAAATTTTGCATGCATTTTGTAAGAAATATAGGAAAGAACATAATCATTCACAAAACAAGTACTGTTCTTGAAAGATAGGTCTAATTTAAATTTACCGTGACACGCAGTTGCTAGTTGTTTTATAAAATTTCACTACAGACAGTAATTAAAAGAATATTCACACAGGAGATTTAGTTACATAGCAAACCATAGTCTCTAGTTTTCAGATCATCCACTAATTGAATAGTTTTTTCAATCTCGGTTTTAGTTACTTCAGATCTGGCTGCTAATACAGCAACAATTCGTTTCTCCTTAACTGGATACATCATATATTGTGCGTAGAACTTGTCATTCACCGGCCTGTACACTGCATAGGGATATCTAGTCTCACCGCATTTACATGTATTGTATTTATTTAAAGCCATCATCAAAACAAGAATCATTATCCAACATTCGTGGAAGCTCAGCGGCCAGCTGGAACAGAGAGAAGATCACGAGGTACGTGCATTGTATCTTTACTGTTGTTAGCTGGATCTCAACGAAAACTCTAAAGGTTCTCGAAGACCCTTCGGGGTCCCCCAGAGTAGCAGAAAGCCACTTCGGCGGTGCGCATGCTACACTAGTTTTCAGATCATCCACTAATTGAATAGTTTTTTCAATCTCGGTTTTAGTTACTTCAGATCTGGCTGCTAATACAGCAACAATTCGTTTCTCCTTAACTGGATACATCATATATTGTGCGTAGAACTTGTCATTCACCGGCCTGTACACTGCATAGGGATATCTAGTCTCACCGCATTTACATGTATTGTATTTATTTAAAGCTTCCACGACATCCGAAGCTGTATTAACAACTGATACAGCGAAGAATTCTTCAGTTCCACTATCTGGTATGTATTTGTAGGATAATAATTTAACGTGACTGGATTCGGTGTCATCACCGCAAGCGCATTTCACATCGACTATTTTCGCAGTGTACCAATTGCAACCGATCCTGTCACTCTTCGGAAAAACGGCGACGCTTAAAGTCTTATCCAAGTAGGGGTCGATATCACTTGACTGAACTATGGTTATTGCCATAGAAAAGATTACGTACTTCAACATCTCGCCTGGCTTATTTAAATGATACTCCAATATCGTTGGAAGTCGTTTTTTCTTTGTAAATTAATTGATCTTTACGTGAATTTATATCATTTCGATAGCTGACCGTGTGACCTAAGATATTTATGTTTGCATAACAATCTGGTACACATGGCACAAACAATATAGTTTAATTTGCCAAATAAAACTTGCCTGTTTATTTATCCATTGAACGAAATAACTTATAATTTATATAATATGTAGAATACCAACTTGGAATAAAATGATCTAAATCCTTGTAATAACAGATGAGATCAAATAAATATTTGGGTAATTCTAGATGTTATTAGTCAAGATATTTGTTACTCTTTAATAATAAAAATAATGAACACATTTTAATGAGACTCTAAGCTTATATATAAAAGTAATATAATTATAATAAATTCGCTAAAATATAGAGATAAGTATGAAGTAAGTTGGAAAAAATCTTACCATCCTAGATGTATATAGTCGTACGCTATATAAACCTTCAGAGTTTCTCAAAGATAAATATATAGTGTTATGACATGTAAAGGTGCTAACGCGGACGGAGTAGTGGGCAGCTGCCAGTGTACAATAAAAACATATTCAGATAACCTTGTTAACATTTCTTATTAATTATCTGTAACATAACAATTCATGCTCGAACTTTCTTTCTATTTATAAAATATTCGTAATATATGCTGCTAGCTCATACCCACGACTTCTCTTACATTGTATATTCTCTTAATATTTAATGTACAGCAAAAAAAATATCGAAAAAATGGAAAGCAAAAGTATACTTTGCTTACAACATTTATTTGTTAATAAATTGTTTTTGACCAATCTTCTAGAAAATTATTACTGCCATTGTCGAGTTTGTTATGATGATATTACAAATTTCTTGTGATCATTTTAATGAACTAACAAGATGGATGCCGTCTTGTTAGAACTTTCCTGGGAACCCTTGTGACAATTCAGAATACATGCTCTATGGTATTATTTTCCACCCACTTTTACTGGTTTCAGCATGAATGGGTCGGCTCACTCGGAGTAGTACCACTCTCTCATAGAAAACCGACGTGAAGTAACAGTGCTTGCATTGTTGCGTTTCGTTTGGTCAGTGAGAGCGCCGGAGGCTCACCTCACCTCCACTCTCCTCTCTCCTCTCCCTCCCCTAACTCTTCTCCCCAAAGGATGGCAACGCACTAGCAACTCCTCTGGTATTGTTAGTGTCCATGGACGATGGTGATCACTTAACATCAGGTGACCCATCTGTTCATGGCATAAAATAAAGAAAAACTTTAGTTTTGCAAAATAACCAAACTAAATAAACGTAAAACACCACCAATATTACAAAATATAGAACTAAATAACACAAGATTATGAATCTATACATGTAATAATGTTAAATGTCCTGGGGAGATGTGCTGTGGAAAGGAAACAACCATATGCGTGCATACGTTTATTGGCGCAAGCGACCGATCCGAGCCGCTGCGCGAGCGTCACTGAATTACAATTTCATAATGTCTTAATTAGGACACAATACCCCACAATATTCCCCCCTTTATTTAAAAAAAACAAATACAAACAAAAACAGAAAATAACATATAAGAAATATAGAAATTATAATCCAAAAAAAAATGTGTGAATATAATTATGTTTATGTGAATGTAAATGTTTAATTGAACACGTATCACTGGTAAAGTACTGCGTTCGCGATAATACCTCACCATACATCGCAATCGTCTCGCGCGCCCCGTCAGGGGCGTGGGGGGAAACCATACCAGGACATGTCCTCTTGTGGTGGCTTCGCTCGCCTCCCAGCATACTGGGAGCGTCTATTTATTTCTTTATTGCCCACAAGTGGGCAATAGTGGCCTCATCTACGCCATCTGGCGGTGGTTTTGGGTGACAGGCATCTTATTTTGTTGCAGTTTTCGGCTGAGAGATCTGACCATCGGGTTGCAGCTCTTGCAGGGCTCTCGTGCATTGCTGCAGGACATCTGGGGTGGCGGCGGCTGCTAGGGTCTTCATAAGTATGACTAGGGCATTCTGGGAGGGAGCCTCTGCTGATTTTGACTGCTGGGCGGTCTCCATCGCTTTTCGGGCTCCTTCTTTGTGTTTGAGCGTTCTTTTCTTATGGCTTCTCTGACCGGGATCGTTCGCGGGGGCCATCAGGCTCCCTGCGGCGGTCTCTTCGGCCGTTGTTGTCGCTGTGTTGCTGCGCTCCTCTTGTCGTCCGGTGTCACCCATCCGGACGACAGTCCCCGCGCGGCGATTACACGCCTCACGGCGGAACACAGGACACAGGCGGGAGTTATTTGACGTGTGCGCCCCGCCGCAGTTTGCGCAGGACGCAGGTTGTTCTTGTGGGCGGTCGCAGTTCGATGCGAAGTGTGGACCTCCGCACCTCACACAGGCTATCGGGCGGTGGCAGTGGTGGGAGGAGTGCCTGAAAAGCTGGCACCGATGGCATTGCGCCGGGCCCTTCCTCCCACGCCAAGCTTCGATGGTTATCTTCATTAGTAGAAGTTCCGTGGTTTCGTAAATGGCTGGAAAGAGGCCAGGTTTTCTTTCCAGGGAGCAGTGGAAGATGCACCCTGGTCTTCCACTTCTTCCCTGGATACGCCGGGTGTACTCCGGGTGGAAGCCCTTCTCGCGGAGGGCTTGAGTAATCTTGTCAGGCTCTGTGTCCTCCGGCAAGCCGCGGATCGCGACTTTGAGCTGTCTTTCCGTAGGGGGTGAGTAGGTGAACCAACTCACCCCTTCCACTCGTTTTAAGTATTCGAGGATTATTTGATACTCATCAAGGTTGCCCGGAAGGAATCGAACCCCGCGTCCGTAAGCGCGCGCGTCCGGCGTCCATCCCAGCAGGTCCGCCAGCCGCCTGAAGTGCTCTGGCCAGTCGGGCAGGCTCTCCACGACGATCGGCGGGCCGCGTTGTCGTAGTGCAGCGCTTGTTGTTTCCGCGGCGTTTCCCTCGGGCAGAGGTTTTCTTGTCAAATCTTGAATATGGGCCGTCGATGTTGAAGGGGTCGCCGCTATCACAGAGTATGATTTCTGCGCGTGCGTTTGTGCCGACGCAAGTGGCGCCCCGAGGCTCTCAGCGGGTATAGCGGAAGCCTTTTGGGGTTCCGCAGGCACCTTCTGCGATGCAGATGTCGGCGCTTGTGGCGCCCCGCGGCTCCCGACGGGTAAAACTGGGACTTCCTGTAAGGTAGGCCGTTTCTGTGGGCGCGCTTTTAGCGCCCCGAGGCTCTCTGCGGGTATAACAGGAACTCGTGGTTTTGTTGATTGGTCATCTGTTACCGGCGCTGGTGGCGCCCCGCGTCTCTTGGCGGGTACTTCGGGTACTTGGGGTTCCGTATGTTTGCCCGTCGGCGGCTCGGCTACTGGCGCTTGTGGCGCCCCGCGGCTCTCGACGGGTATAACATGTAAATCTTGGTATTCTGTTATTGTTTGTTTACATTGTTTACATCTTTTGCTCGTCGGCGTCTGGATGTCTGGTGTGCTCGGTGGCGATCGGTTTTCAAGGTCATCTTTTCGTTTGCGGCGCGCGGCTACTATGCGCGGCTCGAGGTGTTCTAATTGACTCTTGGGGATTTCGGGTATGTTTAGTAATCCTGTTAGAGGGGTTTTCAGGGCCTCGGCATCTAGTTTTCGGAGCATGTAGCCCTCGTTCTCGTCTTGTAAGATGCGCAGATAAAGCGCTATCCATCGCGTCATCTTGTCTGAGAGGTTCCCCTTTGCCAGGAGCTGAGCAAAAGTTTCGCTGTCGGCTTCGTACAAGCTCAAGCGGCTCTTCAGAAAAGTCGGCGATGATAATAGCGCTAACTGGGTCTCATTATAGTGTCCGGATTCCGGAGTGTGGGTTTCCGGGTGCGTAGCAGAGGTCGTCGGATTCTGTAGGATATCGGTGTCCATGGGCGAGCTAGTAGTCGGTCGTCTTGTAGACGAGGCGTCTGCTTGGCCCTGAGAAGGGCCTTTTTTCTTCTTCCCCGTCACCGTTGCCGGCCGGGAAGGGAACTCACTACTGCGACGCATTGTCGCGCAGGACGAGCGGTTAAAAACGCGGCAGTCACTGTAAGGAACGTCCTCGTGCGCGTAACAACGGGGCAATCCAACCTCACCAAGAAAATCATAAAGTATATATATCCTCGTGTAACATTCTTAGTTTCATTAAAATCGGTTCACTCTATCAAAAGTTATTGTAATTTTAATGACGCCGCGGCTAAGTACGACCCTACCACCCCGAAAATATTATATAAAATACAAAATAATATAAGTATCGTAGGTTTTTTAGAATTGTAATAACTTCATATTCAATGAGGATATCGTGATATTTTTTTTGGTAAAAACAAGGTAAACGTCTTAGAAGTAAAATAAAAAAAACGATCGAACTCCATCCAGTAATTTTTTTTGTGTAAGATTCGTGCGCAGTGGCTGAGCTCTATCGTTTCATTTATATAGAAGATTTTGTCTGTAACATAACAATTCATGCTCGAACTTTCTTTCTATTTATAAAATATTCGGTAATATATGCTGCTAGCTCATACCCACTACTTCTTTTACATTATATATTCTCTTAATATTTAATGCACAGTAAAAAAAGGGAAAGCAAGAGTATACTTTGACTTACAAAATTTATTTGTTAATAAAAAAAAACACCAATGATTTAGTAGATTATTACTGCCATTGTCGAGTTTGTTATGATATTACAAGTTTCTTGCGCTCATTTTAATGAACTAACAAGATGGTGGCCGTCTTGTTAGAACTTTCCAGGGAACCCTTGTGACAAATCAGAATACGTGCTCCATGGTATTATTATATGAAAAAAGATAAAACCCTTCCACTTGCATGTGTAAGCGTGTATGCGTGAACGTGTGTGGAGGTGATATGTGTAATGTTGTCGCAGTGATGTAAGATTTTGTGTCACTGTATCGCGCGAGCAGCGTACTCAAGGGTTCCACGCCGAGGGAACGGACCTAGGCTTGAGCAGCTGCCGAGGGGGGCCTAGTCTGGTGTGCGGGAGCGAAATTTACCCCCAGACCACGGCGGCGTGATCTGTGGTTACGCGGGCGTGGGCGTGAGCACGCTCTGTTTAGAGAGACAGGCTGGTACTGATCGTTCACTGCCGTTATTTCATCGGGAGGGTCGGTAAAAATATGTCGCGGACGTCTTTTACAACGCGCAGCGTTTGGTACGGGTTCGTATTTTGCGGCGGATACCACTAACGGACTGGGATGATTCGCGGCTTTTTCAAAATAACTAATCGTAAGTGATTTTATGTACGCCCAGATAGAAGGCATCTCTAGGTCCCTATGTAGATCAACTCTCCGGATGTACCACGGGGCACCTGTCACTTTACGTTAAACGCGGTTTTGAAGAACCTAAAAATTATCTTTCGACATATGCGCAAAAACGGGACTGCTATATGTTAGCACGGAGCTTGTGTCTGAGGGAGATCTTACTCCTATGACAAAGCAACGGATGGAGGCGACCCAAGATCATAGCGGCTTTGTTTCCCACTCTATCTATATGTGACTTGTCCACGGCTTGGCTTGCGTTAATGTAAATTTAATATATAACTCGCGAACAGTACATTTTGAAGTGATAACGTCTTATAAATCGATGAACGCCGGCTGCACGCACTGCACGCGCATGACTCATTGTCACATTCAGCCTGAGCGGAGCGTGCAAGCGAGAGCACGGAACAAGCGGTAGAGAGCCGCAGTCGGCCTAAACGTTCGGCTTGTGACGCATCTATCCCTCTTCTACTCCATCGGCTGATGCCTCCGAGTCGTTATCACGTAAAATTATAGTCCGTAAACCGACTTTACAGTCCACCAATTTTTTTTTCTGGGTAATAAAAGCTAAAGTAGCTCGTATAAAGAAGAGTTGGAATAAATAAAAACAGAGAAATAGAATAACAAAATGAAAATACGTGTTCGACAATTTATTTTACAATAATTTCTAGTTTCCACGTAATACCAGCCCATAATACGTTATTTAGATAATATGCACTGTGCTTCAAGTAAATATAAATTGTACGCTTATGTTTTCTTTTAAATATCGCCTTTTCTTTTTAATATAGGCTTTGTAAACGCTATGTTTTACCAATATTTTTAAAACAAAGTTGCTTTTCCTGTCTTTCTGTTCGTACTAAAGTAATTCTTGTAAACTATCCAACGAATTTCGATATGGTTTTTAGGTAAGTTTTATTGTTGGACCAACAATACAACTAAATTAAATAAATCATACAAATTAGACAAGAAAAATAAATAAACACATGTGAACAATGAAAAAAATTTTGTCCAATCCATTCAGCAAATAAGTGCAGTACTGCAGTACTCCAGTGTTGTATATATAAAATAACCTACTTTATATATAACTTCATCGAGCTAGTGTAATTAATCAAAGGTTAGGTACATAGTATTGTTTTAATATGGACGTCTAAGGTATCTTAAAGCTGTTTCCATTTAATAATTTTCAAAGCTCTTTTGACAAATTCTCAGTATCAACTCTCAAATGATGTAAGAAGGAAATAGCAAAAACAATGAGAGAATTTCGCTCCGACGAAAGTTAAATTTATTTTTGTAACTATAAACTGTGGTTGCCAGTAAGGCAACTATGAGATTACATATATGTTGTGTAAGAACCATAAACGAGTTGGGTTACTTGCCAGATTTAATAACTTCTGCCATTACACTTAATTTCTTGATCACATATTCGCTATTTAGATTTACACCTATATATTTACAATATACTGGAGTATCTAACAAATACGCTGTTAACTTGATGTTAGTGGCTGATTTTTAACTTAGCTTACGTATTTGGAATGCACTTGAATCCAAATTGTATTCATTGCAATTAGTCATACGTTGTTTGATTGGTCGCACACTATATATTCTAGATATTACCTTTACGCAAATAAATACTACATAATTATTATAAAGCAGTTTCAGCGATTTACAGCCTTTAAAGTAAATATTTATATAGTGTTCCAAATGAAACTATATGTGTGGACATTATAACTATATATTACTAAAATTAATACACACAATATAAATAATTCACAATAATGTGTTAAAGCGTCCCGTCGTTAATGCACAATAAAATATTGCGTACGCGGTCGCCCAAGGACATTCTAATTAATAAACACTGACGTAATGCTCTGGAGGACGCCGCGCTCGTGGAAGATGCTGAAGAGTTGAGGTAAGAGGGGAGGTGTTCCTTACTTCTGGCGCTTGGTGTATATACAAAGGTAGTTTGCCTTTTCCGGTAGAAAACTTGCACTCACCACATTAGTTGTGAACGCTGTCGATGTCACAAATTTATAATCATAAAATTACAATTTTAATATATAAATTTATATATCTACATTTTTACTATTACAAACACAAAAGATTTGATTTTGATTTGATTTGATTTGAATACATATTTTTCTTTTGTCTACTTATATGTATATTATTATGTATCACTTTCTGTAATTGTGAAATCCTGTTTTGGCTTTAATTGTTACATACTATAAGATAATATATGATAATACGGTATGTTGTTGGATTTCCAAATACACAAATATTTAAAAAAATATATTAATGCGAGCGAAACAACATGTAATAGCTAGTATCTTATAGTAGCTGGTCTAAGGAGGTGATCTACTATAACGTCCACAAAATAATAACAATAAAAAATTAATGAATATCCGAATAATAATTAAAAAAAATACTCCATAATAATCACTAAAGTTTGGGTAGGTTCGGGTATGCCACCAAAGTTCAATTAGGAATTCTTATTTCTATTGGATGCCAAATGAAATAATCTGAATAAATTGCTAGAACAAAGATCGTCAAAGTACATGAAAAACAAAATGAAACGACATACTGAACATTTACTACACTGCGCTTCCATCGCAACAACTTCAATGTCTCGGTTTTATGGAAATTAGTTCGATGGAACAATTTCATTGTATCCGTTGGACTATTTATATTATTACTGACGAGTTTAATAGCATTACGAAATTGAATTATAATTAGGCGACTGGAATAACCGTAGGCGGATTTCGAAACCAAAACAAAGCAGGTAATTTATTAATAATATATATTTATCTCAAATTTTCATCGCATCGTTTCACGGGACTTAATTATTTAGTAATTTAATTCTTTGGAATGTTTCTCATCATAACTTGGGGATTAGGATTCATTAAAACTTTAACTGTACAAAACGGGTGTGATTGAATTAATTTCAAACAAATTATAAAGGTTTCAGCTAATATGAGGTTAAACATTTAAGCTTATATTATTATGTATTACGTATGTTTTAGTTTATATAATATTATACCAGGTGACTGTTTAGACACTCGCAGTATTCTGGGATATGAAATTTTATGGTCATATTTAACATATAAAATAATAATATTAAATCAAATACTAATAAACAACCAAGAAAACTTAAGTTAAAGTTTATTCTAAGACTTTCAGAAGTATAGTTACAAACGTGTTAATAAAATAATAAACTAAGTGCAATGACCGGTGCCAAAAGCTAAAATGGGCGACCCGGAGTTAATAATTTCCGATAGTAAAACGGGCAATAAGCCCTTTTCTTTCCATCCTGACGTTCCCACGTTCCCTTTCCAATTAAAGAGAAATCAGCCGACGGTCATTGACACTGTGTTTTAACATAGACGCGTAGAGGATTGTGTATAATTTTTGTATTTTTCTAGATAATTAGGTCAAATATTAAGCACCTATTTTTTCATTAATTTAGAATGAGAATTGAGTGCAGTGTGTCCTCCAGAAATATCGCTACTATCTAAACAGTCACCTGGTATATTGCGTATAAATAAAATTCAAGTGTCTTTCGTTAGTTCTGACCAGTCTTAGAAACGGCAGAATTTATTTTAACAATTTTTTTTATTGACAAATAAATGTTTTTATAGCATCATCTGGTTTACATATTTTATAGGATCATCTGGTTTACATATTCTTACACTATTAGCAGCTATATACTAAGCAGTAACGGAAAATTTTAACCGTGGCTCAATCCTTGCCAATTATTTTGATCGCACTAAATATAGATGTGTAGGACACAAATTTATGTATTGTATTAAAAATCCATACAACTAAAAGATAAATAAACGTCTATTTTAGATTTTTATTACATTATTTTAACTTTGTTTTAAATATATTAAATTCTTGACTGTATTATGCACAAGCCGGAACTTAAGGCTATTTTCAGAGCGGCCAATAATATTGACTAGTTAAGAAGTAAATAGAGTCTATAATTAATCTAAGCAAAACAACTAGTTCCCTATGAAACTGAGAACAAAGTCGCGGGCGCCATCTATTGGCGAATTGATTAGTAAAGAAAATAATTTTGTATTTGCATTGACATGAGGGTAAGCATATGCGGTTACTTAGCATGAGAATATGTATCAAACGATCAGGTTTCCTTGTCATATTTTCCTTCGTTGTAGAGTAAGCAAGAGTGCCAGCTAATGACGAATAAACAATGTTATGTTTTATATTGATATAAGGGTATGCATTACTTAACATGAGAATATATTTTAAGCGACGTGGTTTCCTTGTTGTATTTTCCTTCTTCGTAGCATAAGTAATAAATTCAAGGTACGTTTTGTGCTCCGAAAAGTTTATGGGTATTTTTTTATATCATAAGGGGCAAACGAACAGGTGGGTTATGTTAACTGATCACCACCGTCCATAGACACTAGCAACACCAAGGGAGTCGCAAGTGCGTTGCCAGCCTGTGTGGGGTGGGAGGGGAGATGGGGAGAGATGGCGAGGGGAGACATAGGCCTCCAACGCTCACACTGACCGAACGAAACGCAACAATGCAAGTACTATTACTTCACGTCCGTGTTTCTGTGGGTCGGGTGGTACTACCCCGGACGAGTCGACCCATTTATGCTGAAACCAGAGCTTCATCATGGCTCTACCACTACTAAATAATATACGTATATGTTGAAACATCAGAAATTAGATTGTATTGATATTACACTAATATGGGCAATCCACCGTGGGAATGAGAGTCATACAAATGCCACCTACTATCAAATGCATTTATAAAATACATTTTTAAAATCTTACTCGCTGTGGCCAGCGGTCTCACTGAAGTTTAAAATTTTATGTTTATGTGTTCTTTTATGTGAGAAATCCAAAACAAAAGAAATTAATGATTATACTAAAATAATATCGACACCAGCGTCATCTATCGGATCTAAATACAGCTTAAAATCATTCAAGTGGTCCTATAAGTTGTAAAAACTATCAAGATTGTCAAACTGTTTAAGAGCAGAATTACGAACAAATGCACACGGAAGTGTTATGTATAAAAATATCTACAGGTCGATGTTTCTTTTTTATATTATAGAGGCAAGGAAACAGGTGGGACGACTGATGGTAAGTGATTACCGCCGTACATAGACATAAGCAGCACGAGGGGAGTCGCGAGTTCGTTGCCTGCCTTTTTCGTGTCACTTTGCTCAAATTATTACTGCAGGCTTCACACTACCTTGACCGCGGCGTACATATAATAAAGATGCGTAGATAGATATTAATTTGTCGTCGATATCAAGATAGAAACACCAAATCTAGTCTAATCATCTAAGTTAAGGGACGTCGGCCGCTGTCAATACTTGAATGGGTGACCACTTGGGAACACCGCTTGATGATGTTTTTTTTTATATGTTTTTTTTTCTTTTTATTTATTTTAACTCACTGCCGCCACATTGTCGTATGGATGTGTTGTTGTTGTATTATTATGATGCCCTGCCATTACTTCCAGCAATTAGTTTTTATTTACATACTTGTCTATTTTATTTACGTACTTGGTCATACTTCAAAATCATTCAATATTTCTCCTAATACTTTGGATTTCGCGGTGATCACCTTATCACTGTTCATTACTATATTTTACCTCCCATTAGATATTAATTGCCTTGCACGATGATAAGGCGTTTTTTAATTTGTTAATCTACTTCGCTTATATTCATAGTTTAGTATCTACCACAGATTCCTTTATTCGTCAGTTTGTCTTATTTATTTATTTATTCGGAAAACAAACAGTGATTCATTATAGATATTCAAACTAAATAGACTCTATACACCAGTTATATGTTTTCGCATATGAGAATCTAGAAAATAGCAAGTTCGTTTGAAAAAAATATATCAGTAAGTGACACAAACTTAAATTAATATCATTATTTAGATTCTAAGAACAAAAACTAGGGCAAATCAACCCACTACTAATGAAGAGAACTAACTAAAGAATAAGTTTGAGAACCATTAAACCATGTATTCGCCATAGTATTTTTAATGTGTTGCGTTGTAGATGTGAACAGATCATACTGTGACAAGATTATTACCATATTATTTAATATTTTTGCAGCACGAATAAAGAAAGAATTCTGTCTGTAATTAGATGCACACTGTGGGATGTCCAAATAAATAGGTTGTCTCAATGTTCTATTAGTTATCCTCAAATTAATTTTAGAAAGTAAGTGTGTAGAGTCCACATTGTTTTGAGCAATTTTAACTAGGAATACAACGTCGGAAATTTTTCTTCTTTCCTGCAAAGGTAGAATATGGTATCTACGACATCTTGCCTCATAGTTGCAATCGTTGGTTCCTGATTTGTATTGTAGAAATTTCATGAATCTTCGCTGTATAGACTCAATCCTATTTTAGTTATGAAACCTCTCGAATCACTAAGTTTCTAGAACCCCTCCTTTTAATTCTGTCGATCATATACATCGTTTAAATTTTATGTACGGGTGCAAAAACTTAGTGATATAAATGTCCAAATCGTTATATTTTAGGGAGCTTAATGAAACACAACCGTACTGCAAGACGCCTATAATCGGAGAGACAGCAAGGTGACAACTTAAAACTACTTACGCTAAAATATGACATATCTATATCTACCTACATATATTACACTCTCACCCTTAGCTAAGTAAAATAATAAAAACGATTAAATAATAATATAATAAAGAAAGACATGTTTATCTATAAATATCATCTATACCATATCTTTTCACAGGGTTTCTAACTCGGTCAGGAAGTCTCACCAGTGGCTCGGTTACACTAGATGGCTCGATTACCCTAGTATGTCCCGGATCATTAATTTCACTAGATGTATTAGAAGGGGTCACACTGTTATCCCCCTCCCTAGTTGTTTGACTTTTAATCTGGTCGACATGCCTGTTCAAGGGTGGTTCGCTTTCCTTACCTATTAAATAATGTCTGGAGCCTATCCTACCACGTATATGCCCCGAAGTCCACTTATTTCCCCCCCTATAATTTCTTACTAATACTTTGTCTCCTACTCGGAATATTTTGTCTTTGCCACCCGAGTATTGAAGCTGTTTCCTTTGTTTATCACGTGTTCTTTCTTCTATCATTCTATCCCCTTTTAAAAGATCCAATCGCGACCTAAGTCGCCTGCGCTGAAGTAGCATGGCAGGTGAAGTGCCCGTTGTACTATGTTCTACGTTACGGTATGCCTACGCTATTGACCTGGCAGGGTCTTCACAGCTTCACCGGACCAATTTACTTTAATTAATTAATATTTAATTTACTTTTGTTGTTGTTAGCTGTTTACATGTATAAGTTATGTTTAAATTATTGTCAATAAACCAACTACACGTCCGTACATTACTTAGGGTCTCCATTGAAAATTAGCGCTGCAGTACCACCCTAGTTATGCTGCAACACTTTGCTGAATGGAGGTGCCTTTGTTGGATATTCAAATTAGCTATGTATATGTTCATCTTGTTGTTTTGATGTTATCCAGAAATAAAGACATTTTTCTTTCTTTCTTTCTCTATTTGTCGACCATAATAACCAATATATTAAGCAGGATTTAATCTAAAAAGTCATGGAACATTAGCGAATAATAGCGATATCTGAAAATGAATCCCTCTCTGTACATCAGATGAAATTGAAAATGGCTGATTTAAAATATGTGAGAAAAGATCATTTCGATCGAGTTTCATGTCAGTTTTTCTGTATGATCAGGTTGTTTTCAACCGCTGGTAGAGTTTTAATACTACATACCTTCTCATGGCTTAAGTTGGATTTTTGATTTTTCATAATATTCGCATCTAACATGTTAAATATCAGCGAGAAGTTCTAAATTTGTTGCCAAATATGTATCAAAGCTTTAAACGCCATGCCATTATTGCCATCCAACGTGGGAATCTTAAAGGTCATAAAATGTGAATGTTTTTTTTATACTTTCTATCTCATCTGATATTATATAACGATATGGTCTAAAATAATAAACACGTTAAATCTAGAGCGGGCTGGCTTTTAAGTGCAGATAGCAAAACACCCCAATAGGAGCTTACCGATAAATTTTATATACTCGTGTGTGTGTTATGTCCAAACCAATAGAATCAGAAAAACTCAATACACGATCTAAGTAATAACAATTTTGTTTCGACAGAATAACGTTTAACATTATCGGTTAGCTTGAAAGAACTTTGGTATCACTTCAAGTTAGCAAGTTTTGGGTACAGCACTTATCGGGCGCCCTTATCTGCGATGGCGCATCAATATAAACCGACAGGCAGGATTACTAAGGGTGGGACGAGACCCTATGACTTCGATTCCATATTTAGTTCCGAAACTACGATAAAAAAGTGGTTCTACTGGAAAACAATAAACATATTGGGATACCGCTAGGAAATTTGTTATTTGTCAATTATATAGCGAATTTTATATTTTATTCACAATATTGTGTTATTTGACTATATTTTCTAATATTGGTAGAGATTTCCGTAATATAATTCGGTTATTGTGCCCAAGTGAAGCGGATGAGTAATAAAATTACGGAATGCGATTTTTGAAATGCCAAAAAAAAACCAAAAGCTATTTATTTATTTATTTATCAACGCACTTACGACTCCTCTGGGGTTGTTAGTGTGCATGGATGGTGGTGATCACTTAACAGCAGGTGACCCACCTGTTCGTTTGCCACCTATGACATAAAAAAAAAATATACATTTTTAAAATAATCCGTTTTAGAATTAAACTGTTGAGGAAGTCTATATTAATTTTTTGATTAGAAACTGATTTCATTTCTGTACGTCCGGTGGTGAAGATAAATTTTCTGAGATCATTTGGAACTTATTTTTTTATACGTTTATTGTTTATGAACAATATGATAGAGAGCCTAAGATTAATATTATCATTACATATTATAATACAAAGTCTTCTGTCACGTCTGTCTGTCTGTTCGCGATAAACTCAAAAACTACTGAAAAGATTTTCATATAGTTTTCATCAGTCGATAAAGTGATTCATGCGGAAGGTACAGGTATATAATTAATCAACATTTTTTTATTATCAGGGTAGGACAACGTCCGTCGTAACCGCTACTATAAAAATATAAAGTATAAAGATAAAAAAAATGCATAAATACTAAAATACATAAGGTTTCATGGTACACAATCTTTCTCTTGTAGGACTAATATTACTGTCGTCCTCAGGAAGTGTACCTCTCATTCCCCTGCACGTGCTTTTCTGACGGTGCTAAAGGCTAGCAAATTTTTGGTCACAACGCTGTTTCACATAAACTGAACTTCGCAGCGACAAATAGAGTAATAAGTCAATCGACTATTTAGCCACTATTTAGCCATGCGACTAAATAAA
The DNA here is from genome assembly GCA_015888305.1 of Antheraea pernyi. Lineage (NCBI taxonomy): Eukaryota > Metazoa > Arthropoda > Insecta > Lepidoptera > Saturniidae > Antheraea > Antheraea pernyi. Next base: position 11,150 of record MU160876.1, on the reverse strand, counting down.
TAACATAGAAACTCTTTTCACATCATGCATCTCTTTTTCCAATACAAGTCTCTCTCTCATACACAATTAAATTTACTGTATGTTCGTAAAAGTAAATACATATATATAACACCAGAGAGATTCGGTATAAGAGTTAAGTGAATATTTTAACACAGTATTTACAGGTATTTATTTCATTTTACATGACAGCCCGTCCGCTTGATGAGGGTTCGGACGACAAAACCTTTCGAAAATATTCAAATGTTGGCTGGAAATTCAAATATCGTCCCTTATGAAGTATGTGGCGGGAACACGTTTGATGTCGAAGCGCAAATTAAAGCTCATCACCAATGTGTGTTGGCTCATGGAAGATTTAGGATAATATTCTGTTTGTTATGTAAATAATCGTACTAAATTTTAGGAACTCGAATAATTACATTATTAAATAATAGCAGCTTTCCACAGCTTTGTCTGCGTTTGTATACGACGCCATATATTATCTTCGAGTAGTTGTAACGCTTTATTTTTTTATATACATACATTTATATAAATAAACATATTTTCTTTCTTTCTTTTCAGGAGTTCCGATCGGGCCGCCGTGGTGAACAGTCGTGTTTGCGCTCCGCGCTCTCCGTTCGTCCGTCCGACCCGCTGACTCGCTCTCGCGCTCGTGCTATCTCGTTCGTTTTCGTGTCGACCGCGCTCGACTTAGTAGTGTCCGTGCTTCGCTCGCATCGAGTCGGTCTCGCGCGCCGTATCGCAGTGTTTGTGTACTTCGTGTTTCGCGTCGCGCGCTCCGTTGTTTACGTTGTGTGCGCCGCGTCTCCGCCAGTCTACAAGCGCCGTGTTTACATCGTGCCCCGCACCGATTCGTCGCCGCGTTTCGCGTACGCTACGCAGTTGAGCGAGTCCGCCGCGTTCATTGCTATTCTGTTGCTAAGAAGAAACAATAGTGTCAATCGTAGGCGCTCGATTTTAGAGCGTAGCAAACCGCTCCTCTCGGAGCGAACCCGCGATTAATTTCATTTTTAAAGTCCAGTCGTCTGGCCAGCTCATGGATACCTAACGGTGTAGCCAACGAAGTGAGTTGGAGCGACCTGTCCGCTCGCCGTAGGCCCCGCGGCCTACTGCACTGACAGACGGGCCTGGGTAGCTTAGCCTTGGTGGTGATCACCTAGTTAAGTCCAGTGTGTCTCCCTCCCACCTACCTAATCCCCTCATTCCATCCTCGGGTGTCTGTTTGGGCGTAGCCCGGTTTACCGGTCTGCGTTCTCTGCCCCGGGATTGCTAGGGCTTCCCTCTAGGCTCTGTAGGTTCGTTTCCGTGCGGCATTGCACTTTGCCCACAGGTCTCTTGGCCCGGACTCGGGATAGTCCCATAATTTTCCGTTCAGGCGTGCCCCCCTGCCCCTAAGGCAGGGAGGTTTGTTCGCGGCCCCCACCAAGCCATCGAAATGGCATCAATAGAGCAGATCGCAGCGATCTTAGACTCGTTCCGCGCCAATTATCCGACAGTAGATGCCGAAGCTATCTTTAGCTCCGTTCTAGTCCCGTCCTCGGAGGACGAAACATGTGAGGCCCGCGTGCCTACCGCGAACTCGTTCGCGGTATTAGATTCGCCCCTGTCGCCGCTCAACGGCAACAACGAGTTAGAAGATAACATGGAGGCCGACATCGCGACACCCGCCGCGTCAAACACACCGCCCGCGACCGCCGCGCCCGCGCCCGATAACGACGGATTCATTACCGTAACTAAGATACCGAAGCGGAAACAACCCACGCAGCCGACGCAATCAGACCCAGATTCGGGACCCGAATGTCCCGCACTTAAAGTTCCGTGCCGCGAAGGCAAAATAGACGGCACCCGGGTGCCTACCGCGACACCGTCCACACACGCGAGACCGCGATCGGGCAGATCAAGCCCTGTTGCCGTCTCGCTCACACAGACACGACCGCACTCACAAACGGACTCGCAAGCGCCCACACACCCCGCGGCTAAGAAGCCCCGCCCCCCCCCGCCAGTCACGATACAAGACAAGTCGCGGTGGATCGCCATCTCCACCGCGCTCAAACACCTAGGAGTGCATTACACATCGGCACTCAACACACAGGCCGGTATTCAAGTTAAAGTACCAAATTCGGATCAGCATAGGAAACTCACCCAATACCTGAGGGACCACAAACTCGCGTACTTTACGTACGCACTAGAGGAGGAACGCCTCCTAAGAGTAGTTTTACGCCGCATCCCGGTAGAGATCCCTACAGAGGAGATCTTAGCGTTCCTTAAGAACGAAAACTTCCCCGCTCGCGAGGTACATCGCATGTACCACCCTCTCACTAAAACTAAATTCAACTTGGTGTTGGTCATCCTTGACCGCACCAAGGAAGGCAAGGATATTTTCAACATTACGTCCGTGTGCGGTCTCACGGGCGTAACAGTAGAGCCCCCTCGCAAATCTCACGCGCCCTCGCAGTGTCACAACTGCCAGGGCTACGGCCACACAGCTAAAAACTGCCACCTGCGTCCCAGGTGTGTTAAGTGTTTAGGCGACCACTCCACTAGGGAGTGTCCTCGCACCCCGACCTCCGCAGACCCTCCGAGTTGCGTTCTGTGCGGCGCCACGGGCCACCCCGCGAACTATCGCGGCTGCCCCCGCGCGCCCCGCACACAACGCCCTCGCCAGGCGAGGCAAGCGCCCAGGGCGCCCGCCGCCGCCGCCCGCCCTCCACCTCCACCACTCAGGTCCGTAGAGGCCTTCCCCGGCCTGCCGGGTGCCTTCCGCACCCCGGCAGCGCCCGCGACCACCCCACGCGTGTCACCTTCAGTGCCGCGCGTCCCACCCACCGCACCGCGCGTGACACCTTCCGTGCCACGCGCGCCACAGCCTGGGCGGGCCCCTATGGCCCCCTGGGCTCCCAGACCCCAACCGCAGGCCCCCAGGCCTCAAACACAGCCTCCCAAGGCTCACACACCACACACACAGCCTCCGCAGGCGAGACACAACACACAACCCGACCTCTTCTCACCGACCGTCATCAAAGGGTTTGCACAAATCATGGGATTATTCGAAGAACACGATATAGAGGAGATATACGCGTTCGCCTCTATGATCGAATCTAACGCAGAAACGGGTACGTTCAGCGC
>MU160875.1:17835-40959 GCA_015888305.1 Antheraea pernyi | reverse complement strand
TTATAACAAACACTATAGGTAATAAAGTGGCAAATATAACACGACCGGCATTGCATACAGAGTTTTTATATACTGGAGTTCAATGTAACTCGGATTTAGAAAGGGTTTTATGTATAAGCTAAATGTTAGTTACATGGACTCGTGAATAGGGCTTAAATTAATTGCATACTGCAGAAACATGTAACAAAGATTGGGGAGGACTTGGAACCAACAATAGGTCATGAGGTATCATCTATAGATGGTTGTAATTTGGAGCATGTGAAGCTTTAAAGTTTAAACAAACTATAGATACCATATAGATAGCTATGCCCGTGGTTTTGCACATGTTTTTTTTTATTATTTGTTACTATTAAACTGTTTGCTACAATAAATGATTGTGCAATAACTAAATGGATATTTTGTGAATATGTGGAATATTCAAGTACTCATTCAAGTGCCAATTTTAATGTCGATCCAATGGACGGTACAAAATTATGTTACAAAACATTTTCTCTTTCTATTATCCTTGGTTTGGTTTTATGGGCGATTTGCTTGGAAATTAGCATTTCTCTTCTATACGCTCTTCACTAAAGGTTCCAATTGTAATGCAATTTTGGCTTTTTTTAAAACATGGACTGGTGTTCACTTGTAAACATACACTTCAATCGTATCAATCGTCTTCAATAACGCGGTTAATAGAAAATAGCATTAGACGTATGTATGAAAAATAATAGCTATTATCTTTCTCTGAGGTTGTAGTCGCAAGGCTTTTTAAATTTATTATTGTAGCTCGGCTAGATGACTGCACAATGACTGATTGTAAGCACAGCACAATCCAAAAACAATGGCGACCACCGAGTGACACAGTATCCATCGCCAGTTGCCGCTGTCATGCCAACCTGCGAAAAGTTGAATATGCTGACCCCGAAACGCGACCTGCAGAAACGAATCACTATGACGGGCTTTTTCGCCATATACATGGTGGTTGCGACCCAGTCAGGCTGTAAAACCCTATCACCCCGCTTTCGCTATTGCCTCGTTCGTAATGCAGCAGGGTGAATCACGTGCAGGTGAGGTTGGCTTGGGTGTCTCAAGTCTTATGATGTTATTCGACACCCCTTACACCTTTGCTTAAAGAAGTTTGTGTTTAGGTTTGGTACTTTTTAGGGACAAATATTGCTAAGAAAATTACCTACACCTTTATAACTTCACGGTACATTAAAGTCTAAAAACATCAAATATACCTAACTATTGACGATTCACATCAAAACCTACACCAATAAATAAAGAAACCAGATATACTAGTTTTATATTGAATCATGACCGTTCGTAACATAAATCAACTTACACAGGAAGAGATTAATTAATCTGCTTCTAATTATTTTCATTTAGTTCAATTATTGTTTTGTACTATACGGTATGCGAATTTCATCGAAAGTGGATCAGGTCTATAATCTGCATGATGTTCTTTGTAACGTGTTATTTCCTAATATAATACGTGTTTAAGCAATACTACGCAGTAAGACAGCCGGAAGAAAAACTAAAAAAAAAACTATCTTCTCTTTAGAATTAAAAAAAAAAACAAAAAATTAATATTTGGATTATTAAAATTTCATAATCTGTTAGTAGAGATTTTTAACATTAGTGTCTTTTTCACATCTATTGGCACTCCTAATAATATTACTATACTTTTTGTACAGTCTAGTAATTCAGCAAACATATAATGGGTTGCACAATCTCAATATAAAATATCAATAATAGATATTTTTTTATGTCATAGTAGGCAAACGAACAGATGGGTCACCTGATGTTAAGTTTTCACCACCGTCCATAGACACTTGGAACACCAAAGGACTCGCAAGTGCGTTGCTAGCTTATGTTTGGGGGGCGGGGAAGGTAAAGAAGAGAGGAAAAGGGAGATGGGCCTCCGGAGTTCTCACTGACCGAATGAAACGCAACAATGCAAGCACTGTTCCTTCACGTCGATTTTCTGTAAGAGGGTTGGTTACTACCCTGGTCGAGCCGACCCCTGTAGTATCATCAGCGTGGCTCTACAACCTATCAAAAATGTAAGATGTAAAAGAACAAAAGTAGATGGACACAAGCTCATATATTACACGTCACTAGTCTGAAGCTAGCCGCGCAAACGTAATACCGTTGATCACTCTTACTAGCGTGTTATGACGATAAATATATATATATATATAATATAAATTTGTCTCCTGCTAAAAAAAATGCCGCTCGACGCACCTAAACTTGTACACAAAAATGTGGAAATAAGTATTTCTGGCGTAGCGATTATGCCCATGACTTCCTCCTGCTGGAGGTCTCTTAGAGGCTATTGTGATGATAGATTTGTTGTAGCAAGAAGTTATCTTCGAAATATCTTGTACTATATTACTTTCAAAGTATAAAGGAGTTTGCAATTAATGAGTTAGATTCATTATTAATAGGTTATTAAGAGATAATATAACTGGAAGCGAATAAAATTTACTATAAACAGGTGGTAGCTTATTTTGAAGTGTTGCTTAGAACGTTACGGACCAATAGGCTCCATAACGTCGTAATGCGATGGGACGAGATTGCAAGTGTTGCAAGTGACACGAGAACGGCTCACTACGTAACACTAGTGTGGGCACGATTTAACAATTACGAGGGACGGTCTCTATCATTATGCTCGTTATAATAGCGGCACGTTATGATGGCTGTTTTGACGTTTGTCTGCTCATGAAGTTTTTTATAAATTAATAACTACGTTTGACGGAGCAAATTGCTGTTATTTATTGTCAATAGTTATCGAATATACAATATTAAAACACATAATTCATTTTGTACAGAATTGTTCATTATATATATATAACTATATATCTATATAAATACCACTATATCTTTACTATGCAATATGGTCCCGCGAATAAATGTTTTCACTTTTTTAACTAAATTAATGAATTATTAATAAATAATGTATATATATATATCCTATATATAATTATATATTTAGGATCGCTTGCCAGCACAAATACCACTTCAGGTAAACTCGCGTCAATGCTTAATGCAAAACGAAGCAGCATTTGATTATATTTTTTCGAAAAGAATTCGACACTTCACGTAACTATTGTAGCTTGTCAAAACGACCATTATAGCGTGCCGTTATAATAATGTTTGATAAACCGTAGAGTGATTAATGATACACCATTGTTTGAGTTTAATGTCTCGTTTTTAATAAGGCGTGCACGATTTATTTTGAAATAGTTACCGAATAAGATCTCCTAAAATAAACACAGCGTCTTGCGTTAATCCATCGAAAAATAGATATGAAGTATATAATTGTTTGTACAGTCTTTTATGTTACTCAAGTTTGAAACAAAGACTAGGGTATAATTAACGAATGTCTGCGCTAGTTGTTTTTTAATTTATTTTATACTTTTTTTTTAATTATGTTAGTTTGCGTAAGAATTATTAATTAAGCATGAATGTTTTTCATTTATACTTCAAGTTATTTAGATTTATTCCCGTTTTTTATAACACTAACCTTCGTATAATATATTTCGGCAATGTTCATGAATTTTAATAGAATTAAATTAAATTTAATAAACTGGGCTAATATCAGTTGATAAAAAATTCATCGTATAGAACTTATTTCATAATTAGATGTTATAACTACGAGGATTTTATCAAGGCTTTAGGTTAATTCGCAATATATGTATAAAATACTAATTACTCAACGTTTTATAATGAGGTATATGAATTATTTAATGCGTTCGCGCTGAAAGAGTTTGTTTTTAAAATCAAGTTTTTAAATAAACTGTTGCACATCATCATCTTCTTACCCTTATCCCACCTAAGTAGGGTCGGCACAACATGTTTTCCTTTTCCACGCTCGCCTATCAGATGTCATCTCAGTCAACACACCTTTTACACACATCATTTTTCAGACAATCCATCCATTCTTTTTTCGGTCTTCCTCTACTCTTATATCCATCGACCGTCATACTCAAAGCTTTTCTAGTTACATGACAGTTACAGCACATAACCACACATGACTATAAATATTTCCAGACACAAAGAATACCGAAATTTATAATATTACCTAATTTATCATACAAATAATTGTCCTTTGACACTAAAATCCAAAACACCTTAGCTGGTACCGTCATAGCAATAGCTTAAATCATTGTGCTATATCTGCAGTCAAATTTCTAATATTAACAGAATAAAATCTATCCTATATTGGAATACTATGGATAACATGTAGAAATTTAATTGCTGTTGACCAAAAAACAAGTGTGTGTGTACTTATGTACACACGTTAGAAGTTAAACTTCTTTGGCATAACAACATAAAAATCTTGTTCAAAAATTTTATCTTTTGCCTTATTCTATGTTTGTAGGAAAATTACACTAACAATAGAAAAAGTTGACTATAGCTAACTTCAGGGTGTTGGTTTTTCGTGACAGTGTGGGTGCTCATGGTAAAAATTTACTCTCACCATTTTTCCCAAAAGAAGTATAACTTCAAAAAAGTATTACAAATATTAAGAAAATTAAGTTAATAAAAAAGATAGGGTTCTGGAGATTGTTGTCCAGTTCATTGTACATTTTTTGGACTCTACCAACTCTCATATTATTTATTATTACATTTATACTGTTTGATACAATTTTAAACTTTACGACATATTATAAAACAAAGTTCTTTGCCACATCTGTTCACAATAAACTCATAAACTACTGTACTGATTTTCATGCAGTTTTTATCAGGAGATAAAATGATTCATGAGGAAGGTTTAGGTATATAATTTATCAAGGTTTTTTTTTATTATCAGGGTGCGATAACCTCTAGTTTTATATATATTGCATAGAGATTTCCAAATCTGATGTTATGACTAAATTTATTATTGTCATGAATATAGAATTATCATTATTAGATAATAGATAGTTATATTGGGGGTATTTAATTTTTTTTTGTATATTTTTGAATACCAAAGGCTAACATACTAATCAAATGTTTTGCAATTTTACCTCTAAGTTATGGAGACATAAATGTCAAAAATAAAATCTAATATTAATAAAACTATGACAGACTCAAATTGATTGTTATTGCGAATGATAAAGTAAGTGGTAGCTGGGGCAGTATGTATGGGGTGAGGCCTCATTCCAAGGGTTCCTCTGGGAAGCATCGTCGTAATCTGGCCTTTAATCATATGCTGCTCTTTTTTTTTCTAACTGACTACGCTATTGACCAAGCAAGGTCTTAACAGCTTCACCGGCCTACTTTTATGCTGCTGTTTATACCTAATAAGACACATGTGACAGTCAGGCATTTCCTAGTACTTTGTTTCAACATAAAAGTCTTGCTTAATTTACCATTAACATCACATAATATATATATATATACATATAAGAAGAATGTAAATGAAATGTGTCTGCAATTTTTACATTTTTCTGAAAATAGTTTTTGCATGAGTATATATATAAGTGATAAACTACCTTTCAATCATTTTTAGGAATGTCCGTCTGTCTGTTTGTTTGGACAAGCATCACTGCTAAAGTACTGCGTTTATGATAAAGCTTTACCAAGAAAAACATAAAGCATATCCTTGAGTAACATTTAGTCTTTGTTTCATTAAAATTGGTCTACACTATCAAAAGTTATTGTAAACAATTTTCTTTTACATGTAACTCCACGTGTTCGTAGTCACTGGCACAACTAGTATTGAATAAGATTTGGATGAAATATAGAATATAATGTATTATAATGGATATTACAATTCCACCTGGAACTGTTCAGCCACTACCACGTCTCATTACAACAAAAAATGTTTGATTTTCTTTGTTAAACAGGAACTGAAAAAGTTAAATCTGAAACTAGCGGTAAAAAGAGTGAAATATTAGTAATAAAAAAAACAAACAGAATTAAAAACGTGTTCTTGGCTAAAGGTTGCACCTATGTCAGTTGACACTGTATATAATTGTAAAATATAAAAAAATGTAATCAATTTAAATATGTTGCAGATTAACCTGTAATGACCACAATTGATTAAATATGTATAGACTGTAATGTAACGGAAAACATTTTATTAAATTATCCATTATATGATTGTTATCAGGCAATGGCATCTGGAGGACTGTTGGTGATAGATGAAATTGGAAAAATGGAATTCTTCAGTGAAGCATTCAAAAATCGAATTAAAAATATATTTAGTCAAAATTCAAACAGCATAGTTTTAGCCACAGTGCCATCAAGAAGTGCAGAACCTATTATTATGAATATTAAAAATAATAGAAGAGCTAAACTCTGGGAGGTAAGAATAGATTAGTAACTTACTGTATTATAATCCTGTATCTATTTCAGAGTGGGTAGAACTGTATGTATGTGATGTCATATTTTATATACCTACTAGCGGGCCCGGGGGACATTGTCCTGCCTTGAAAAAAAAAAGTCAACCGCAGCGCCACCTACAGGGTCCAATTGTGATTCTAAACCATTCTCGGATCCACTGAAACACGCACACAAAATCGGCTGAGCCGTTTAGAAGTTCAGTGACATACACATGTACAAAAGAAATTTATATATAAAGATTTAACTATCATTAGTTGTCAAGGATAGGTTGAAGGAGCATCATAACTCTAATTCATCCTGCATTCCAATTATCCATACTCAAAGTCCAATCGATTTTCGATGGTGGTAGAGCCACTCTGAAACTATTATTGGTTTCAGCATGAATGGGTCGGCTCGCTCGGGGTAGTACCACCCTCTCATAAAAAACCGACGTGAAGTAACAGTGCTTGCATTGTTGCGTTTCGTTCGGTCAGTGAGAGCGCCGGAGACCCACTTCCCCTCCTCTCTCCTCTCCCTCCCCTAACCCTTCCCTCCAAAAAATGGCAATGCACTTGCGACTCCTCTGGTGTTGTTAGTGTCCATGGACGGTGGTGATCACTTAACAGCAGGTGACCCACCTGTTCGCTTGCCACATATGACATAAAAAAAAAAAAAATCACTATTCAATTTTTTTTATGCAGACTCTAGGTTTTTTAAACTCGTTTTAAATCTAGTGCAGCTTAAATAACATATAATTAAACCACTATTTTAATTGTTAGTCTAACTTTAAGAATGCTAGACCACCACACTACTACACTTCTTCATTTTTATCATCTACTCATACTTGCTCAGTGATATAACTGCAACTTATTAGATTGTAGGTGAGTTATGATTTATAAAACCTAAAGTTGAAAGTCTGAGTCATTATGCAGCCCATCAAAGATCTCAGCAAATCCTTTACTATTATATTTCAAAGTATTTATTGATTTTTGTAATGAATATATGAATTTTAGTTATTTCAACAAATAAAGTATTCATGGGATTATATCCATTTAGTCCTTATAGATTTATTATTAAGCTGATACTATTGTATACCGAATTGTTGTCATTTTTGCGTTTCTTTCATTAAAAATGACATTATATCATATGTTGGGGAGTCGAAAGTGCCACCAAAGTGTTGCCAAAATGACTTGTTTCATGGTTTTCTCAAGCTGTGATTTATCAGTCTGGGTTGTTCATATCTTACAACCCTATTGCTTATAAATAATACTTCTTAAGGGTAATATTTTTTCAGGTAACTAAAGAAAATAGAGACAAAATACATGAAGTAATTTTGGAAGAGATGAAATCGGCTCTGAAATTTTAATTAGTTTAAAAGAAAAATAAATATCAAAGTTACAGGTATGTGTCTATAACAGTTGACATTATCTTACAAATGTAGTGCACCTTGTCATTTTTATAGTGTAAATACTCCTCTTATTCCTTCATTTAATGAGCATACTATTATACATTCCTGGCCTTCAAATATATTGCCACAGAGTAATATGAAATAATCAACTGTTACCCGTTACTTAGAGAACGCGATATTTAGAAATATAGCAAAAAAAAAAAACGTGCGCGAAGGACATGCGCGGTTTTGGACACTGCTTCTTTAGTTCATGATATTTGCGTGAAACCCTATTTTTTTTTCTAAAACAAATGTATACCTAATTACTCTTTATAAGGTTAGCTATTTCAGTAAATCTCGCGTCAAAATCGGTCCAACCGTTTTGGAGATTACACAGAGAAACCAACGGACAAAGTTACTTTTTTATTATACATACTGTATATACTTTTATATTCATTTGTTAAGGTGTTACTTTGACATTACAAATAGACACCAAACTTTTATTTATGTTTCTAGAAAAGAAACAGGGTTCTGTGCAAATGTAATTAAATAAATTAAAGAAGTGTTCAGAAAAGAGCGCGATTCACACGTTTATAGTGAATTTTTTTTTGTTCAATTACATATGGTCGAAGCCGCAGGTTACAGCATAAAATAAAAATACCCGAACTCAGTCCTTAAAACCTCTTATCGTACTGTACCTGCCAGTGAAAGTCCCGTCAAGATAGGCCCAACCGTTTCAGAGAATAACAGCAACAAATAGACACAAAAAAAAAAAATTTTTACTTTCCTATCCATTTAGTAAAAATATGTTATATTGACACACATACACTTTAATTTTATTCATTTACCTAAATAGATGTAGAGTAAAACTAGATGAGCTGCATTTTATTTTATCAGTAGTAACTTTTAATAATGATTTAGCATTATGGATAAGGCAAAATAAGTTTCCAAATGGACGGAGATATAATTAATTATATAAAAAAAATATAATTACATTATGCTTTTATTATACTTATTGACGTTAAAGCATGTTAGCACTTAGTTAACATTTCAAAGCTCTTATGCTATATTATTGAAGCTAGCTAAATGTCATGTGTCGTCATCAGAATAATCATCAAACTGTCCGTCTGATTCATGTGTTTCCTGTGGGTTACAGAGTTTATCATATTTGACTTTTTCCGCGATTGATACAGGATGCAAGTCGATGGGACAAAAGTTGCCTTCTTCAATCTTTTGTTTCACGAAATAATGCCATGGTGATAATTGAGGCGGTACATTGTTATCATATAATGGGATCCAATAATCATCTGAATCCCAGTCTTCCGGTGAACTTGATGGTCTATTTTCAGGTTCTGGTGGATCTGTAGTTAATGATAAAAAAATTATATAAAGATAATTGTTATAAACAGTATGGCTTAGTGGTAAAAGTGAGGTGAGACACAAAAACCAATAATATAATACATTATTCCTACCCAATTAATAAAAATACATTAAAGAGATTATTATTCTGTCCTTTAATTATACTAATATTGTAAAGCTGAACTGTTTGTTTGCTTGAACACATTAATCTCAGGAAGTACCAGTTCTAAATTTGAGGAAGGCTATAAGGCTATATATTATCACACTATGACTAATAGGAGCGAAGCACCAATGAAGAGTGATTTTAAATCTTTGCTTTTATGTGTGTTTTCTCCATTAGAGTAAAGACTATTCTGGCCAATTTTATAACTAGTAACAAAATTAAACTTTAGCATTACTAACAACTAATTATTATGTAAATTTATATTTATTTATTTAAGCATGATATCTATTGTATGTGTCCTTCGATATATATTACACTGGCCTAATCTGGAAGAGCAAATTTATACTATTAATATTTAATACTACCTATAAAGTGACTCTCTCATGACTAACTTGACAATGACAGAATTCGTATCTAGGAGAGGCCATTATTTAAATGTGGAAGTTGAAGTAGAAAAATATTTTAAAATAGGGTTTTTTAGCCTTAGTACTTTGTAACTATTACACCCATACGAATTCGGGGGAGAAGCTAATTTTATCTATATAGCCCTTTGTTATTATTGACAGTCAAGATGGTTGGTTGGTGTTATTGCAATGAGAAAGCAATATACAATATCTTATAGGTGTAAAGGAGAGAGAACTTTATTTATACTTTATAGAGAGCAAATTATTCAACAACAAAATAACTGAGAACAGTCTATAACATGGTTGTAAAATAACACAAGATAATTCTGCTGTAGAAAGGAAGAGATGCGCACGCATCTTCCGTTTTTTGAAATTTTTAGTTTTATATATATATTCAAATCAGAAAATATAGCATGTATGTTATAGCGTTTTTTGTTCACCTATTTGTTCTGTTCTCAAATTACACAGAGTGAGCATGGTAGTCTCAGCAGCATTATTACGCAATTCCATGTGTGACTGTGGTAATAACATAGCTGTCACATTAAAAAAAATGTTTCAATTACTTTGTTTTTATTGCAGCATGATAATTAGACTGATTGTACCTGATTGTAACCATAGTGCAATCCACAAATAATAGTCATTATCTAATGACCTATAATCAATTGGCAGTAATGTTGTCCTGAAAACATATCGGCACCTAGATATATACTGGCTGATTGGAAACATGTCAAATCAAAAGAGAGTCACCTAATAGGTCTGATAACCTAACACTCTGCACTCCTTATTGATACTATGTCTTATATGTTACATTTTCATTAAAGTTTTAAGAGTAATATTTTGGATAATAATGATGTATAAGTAATAATTTCTTTGTTTTGTAAAATACTACTTTATTTAACTATGACATGTTACTCAATTCAAACTTTATTTTCCCCTTCATTTGGTAAGGGGAGATCAACACATTGCAACTTGTTTTAAATATTAAAAAATGTTTTATAACATGTCAGCTCCATTTAACAACTTTGTATGTTATTTTAATATTTAAATGGTGAAATCAAAATTAGATAATATTTGTATTTATATTTCAGAATAAAAATACATCATAATAATCTTGCTGGCATAATTATTTTTTTTAGCCTGTACGTACTTTTTACGCCTCATGTAATGAGTTAAATTTTTATACCATTTAACATGTTATACACAGATATCAAATGAAATGTTTGGATATATCTTCTTTATATATCAGTTGTGTTGTGATTGCAATATCGTATGTTACACACAAATATATATATAGCCAAAGTTAGGTACATATCGATTAAGAAATAGACAATCTGATCATAGTTTGACTTTGTTACTTTAATGTACAGATTTGACCTTGCTACAGTTTTATTATAATATAGATTAATTGTTACCCTTATTAAAAATAAATTTGTATTGTTTTATCTTTTTCTGTCCAATGGTTTTACGATAGGATACTATTGCATGAACTGCTCTATTTGATAAACTCTCATTGTTTGTGTATTATTTATTAACAATGCACACATCTTTCAAAGAATATAAATATTATCAAAAATAACTTACTCTAGTTTGCAATTAATAGTTAAATTAAGCTAATTAATAATCTATATTTATTGTATTAAAGTCAATAGATTTCTCTTATACTATATAAAAGTTTCTTTAATGTAGAAATTCATTTCTATTTGGTTGGTTTACCACAAAACCATTTATTTATTCTCCTCCCTCCCTATAACGAAAACACTTTGTAAGAAAATGCTCCATGCCTTGAAATTCGTTATAAAGAGATTGCACTGTAATTAAAGTGAAATTTACAATAGATGTTGAAATAATTTATCCCACCAGTAAAAGATGGGAGAAAACACATACAGAAAAATATAGTGTTTATTATTTAGCTGACTATAAACAGTTCATTATTTTGTTCATTGCTTGGAGGCCACACATAAATTATGTCACATATTAGGAGCAATAAAATGTAACATTATATGACGAGTGACAAATCCCCAAGGAATATGTATAAATCCAATTTCTAAATGTAACTAATATGTAAAAAATTTAAGGAAGTGTTATTATAATTTCTAACTACGAAATAGGTGACGTCACACGAGGTGGTACTCGTGACAAATATGACCATTTGTGATGAGGACACAGTGGGTTTTAAAAATCATGAAATTCATGTGACATAACATATGGATGGCCCTTGACGTATTACAGAAATTCTTGTAGAATGTGTATAGCATTTTGTTAATAAAGTGTTCTTGTATAAATTTTGCTTGGTTCTCGATGAATAAAAGGTTGTGTTGTGTACTATTTACTAATTTCCTCCATTTTTCAGTAGTATCTTTGTCATAATTAGAATATACTATATATATATATATAATTCTTAATTTGTTATATATGTAAGAATAAGCAAGTTTTTATTAATCAAAATACATACCTTCCATCAGTACGGACTGTATTGTGTCGTAGTTTCGCTTTTTTAACTAAATATTCCTGATAGTCTGGCTCTTCAAAATAATTTAATGCTAAATCCAATTCTTCTAAGCTGTCCGTTAAATCAGGAATTTCATATAATTGATTATCATAGAGATCTAATGTCCGCAATTTATGGAGATGATGTAGATTTTCGAACATCATACAAAGTTCATTATTGTCTACACGTAACACTTTTAATTTTTCTAACTTGTACATTTTATCAGGTAGGTATAAAAATTTGTTGTAGGACAATATACATATTTCTAAATTTGTCAACTCGCAAAATTCATTGGGCAAACTGGTTATATTATTTTGTGATAAATCTAAATCTATTAAATTCCTGTATAACTGTATATTTGGAGTCACGGTATGTATATTTGTATTACATAGCCTTAATATTTCTATATCACAGCAGTTATCAATTCCTGGACAGGGAATTTCAAGCACCTTATTCGCAGACTTATGGCAATATTCTAATGTACCTAGACATAAAGTTTTAAAGACAGACAGACAAAAATTTTAAAAGGGTTAGTTTTGGCTTCTATATCGATAACAAAGCCTACCCCAATCAAAATTTTCAAAAAATATTTAATGTACAGATTTGACCTTGCTACAGTTTTATTATAATATAGATTAATTGTTACCCTTATTAAAAATAAATTTGTATTGTTTTATCTTTTTCTGTCCAATGGTTTTACGATAGGATACTATTGCATGAACTGCTCTATTTGATAAACTCTCATTGTTTGTGTATTATTTATTAACAATGCACACATCTTTCAAAGAATATAAATATTATCAAAAATAACTTACTCTAGTTTGCAATTAATAGTTAAATTAAGCTAATTAATAATCTATATTTATTGTATTAAAGTCAATAGATTTCTCTTATACTATATAAAAGTTTCTTTAATGTAGAAATTCATTTCTATTTGGTTGGTTTACCACAAAACCATTTATTTATTCTCCTCCCTCCCTATAACGAAAACACTTTGTAAGAAAATGCTCCATGCCTTGAAATTCGTTATAAAGAGATTGCACTGTAATTAAAGTGAAATTTACAATAGATGTTGAAATAATTTATCCCACCAGTAAAAGATGGGAGAAAACACATACAGAAAAATATAGTGTTTATTATTTAGCTGACTATAAACAGTTCATTATTTTGTTCATTGCTTGGAGGCCACACATAAATTATGTCACATATTAGGAGCAATAAAATGTAACATTATATGACGAGTGACAAATCCCCAAGGAATATGTATAAATCCAATTTCTAAATGTAACTAATATGTAAAAAATTTAAGGAAGTGTTATTATAATTTCTAACTACGAAATAGGTGACGTCACACGAGGTGGTACTCGTGACAAATATGACCATTTGTGATGAGGACACAGTGGGTTTTAAAAATCATGAAATTCATGTGACATAACATATGGATGGCCCTTGACGTATTACAGAAATTCTTGTAGAATGTGTATAGCATTTTGTTAATAAAGTGTTCTTGTATAAATTTTGCTTGGTTCTCGATGAATAAAAGGTTGTGTTGTGTACTATTTACTAATTTCCTCCATTTTTCAGTAGTATCTTTGTCATAATTAGAATATACTATATATATATATATAATTCTTAATTTGTTATATATGTAAGAATAAGCAAGTTTTTATTAATCAAAATACATACCTTCCATCAGTACGGAATGTATTGTGTCGTAGTTTTGCTTTTTTAACTAAATATTCCTGATCGTCTGGCTCTTCAAAATAATTTAATGCTAAATCCAATTCTTCTAAACTGTCCGTTAAATCAGGAATTTCATATAACTGATTATCATAGAGATCTAATGTCCGCAATTTATGGAGATGATGTAGATTTTCGAACATCATACAAAGTTCATTATTGTCTACACGTAACACTTTTAATTTTTCTAACTTGTACATTTTATCAGGTAGGTATAAAAGTTTGTTGTATGACAATATACATATTTCTAAATTTGTTAACTCACAAAATTCATTGGGCAAACTGGTTATATTATTTTGTGATAAATCTAAATCTATTAAATTCCTGTATAACTGTATATTTGGAGTCACAGTATGTATATTTGTATTACATAGACTTAATTTTTCTATATCACAGCAGTTATCAATTCCTGGACAGGGAACTTCAAGCACCTTATTCGCAGACTTATGGCAATATTCTAATGTACCTAGACATAAAGTTTTAACTTTAGAGAATGACTTCAACAATAACATATATTTGTCTAATCTACAATTAAACATATGTAATTCTGTTACTAGAACATCGAATTGCAATAGCCTTTTGACATAAGTCTCATCTAATGATTCCGTTATATCTGAATTGTTACTGAGATCCAATTTCCGTAAATCTTTCGGTGTATCAGAAAATATCCAATAAGGTGGAGCTTCTAAATGGTTATATGATAAGTCTAATCTCTCTATAGTGTGACAGAAGCTGGGAGTATCGTCAAAGCACTTTATAGCATTGTAAGATAGATTCAAGATCTTTAAATATTCGAGGTCCAATATCGTCGACACTTCACTTAGATGGTTGTGTGACAGATTCAATTCAATTAATCTTGGCGGAAACTTCACGTTATCATTTATATTACTTAGGTTTTTTCCACTTAAATCTATAACAGTTACGCTTTTTGTCCACTGAGGCAAGTCTTGTATAATATCATTGATATTTTTAATTATAACTCCATTCTTTTTTTTAACGGCGTTATCGTTATTATCCATATCTAATTATATACAATTTAAATGTATATTTAGATTGTATGTACTTAACATATTTCTTTAGCTACGAAGAAAATAAAACTTTCAAAAATAACCTCAAATTGTAAATAACAACTATAGATCACAGAGTAAACATATTTGCACAGAGTATGTTATATAAATAGAGGTCGCACTCGTTCTTTCCAATCAGCGCCTCTGATACGAGTTTGGAACTAATATCTGTTGGTTATAAATGTACATTTATAGCTATATATGTATGCATACAGCGGTACTACGTAAATCGTATACAAGTTTTTGATCATTTTTATTTGTAATTAATATGTTCATCGTTAAAGGCAAATATAAATCCAAGTATTTACATGCAGTAGTTATTGTTTATAAGTAGATCCGGAGATAGATAAAATTGTTTGTGGGAGGCAAATTGAAGAGAGTTTCAAGTCTCCTAAGAGTTTTTGGCGGGATCTTAGTCTGTCATGTAGTGGATTTTGTTTTTTATTCATAATCTTGTTTTACTTGACTCTATATTGTGTAAAATTGGTGGTGTTTTATGTAATATAGTTTGTTTATTGTGCATAACGGTGTATCAGAAAATATCCAATAAGGTGGAGCTTCTAAATGGTTATATGATAAGTCTAATCTCTCTATAGTGTGACAGAAGCTGGGAGTATCGTCAAAGCACTTTATAGCATTGTAAGATAGATTCAAGATCTTTAAATATTCGAGGTCCAATATCGTCGACACTTCACTTAGATGGTTGTGTGACAGATTCAATTCAATTAATCTTGGCGGAAACTTCACGTTATCATTTATATTACTTAGGTTTTTTCCACTTAAATCTATAACAGTTACGCTTTTTGTCCACTGAGGCAAGTCTTGTATAATATCATTGATATTTTTAATTATAACTCCATTCTTTTTTTTAACGGCTTTATCGTTATTATCCATATCGAATTATATACAATTTAAATGTATATTTAGATTGTATGTACTTAACATATTTCTTTAGCTATGAAGAAAATAAAACTTTCAAAAATAACCTCAAATTGTAAATAACATCTATAGATCACAGAGTAAACATATTTGTATCGTATGTCAGCTGAGGCCACAGAATAATAATACTTCTAGCTTGAGTCTTAATCACAGAATAATATAAGCCGTGCTGCCAAGTAAAACAAATGTCATTACTTAAGTGTTTCGCTAAAAGTTTAATTAAGTATTGCACCCACAAGATATTGAAATCTCTGTAAATTTCGGAATATTTATTACGATATTGAATACTTTATTAGTAAAATAATTATTCCATCACGGTCATCGTGTAAATCTTGAATTACATTGTAAAAATTCTGAAGTTGTTAGGAAGTTAAATTTCAGAATTCACTACTATCATTTTTACTTTTAAATGGATATATGCCGTTTGTTTCCATCTTATTAATTTACGGTACGCTCAACAGTAGGTACATGTGATAGTAATTCATAGTTAATTCCAGGTCAATATTTTATTTATTTATTGTAAAGTGTGTACCAAATTTACATTCTATGCTCAAAAGCAATCCAAAGACGTTACGAAGTTTTGTTTTAGAATTTATATTCCATATTTTTATATCTGTGAGATTGTAACTTATTTGTTGTATATGTTTTACACTAAACATTTTTTTTTCTACTAGCTGACAGAGGCCACTTCGTCTGCGCCAATTCGGTTATTACCGGTTTCAATTGTATTCCCAAATGCGAAAAATCTAAAAAAGAACCTTTGCGCCCTGCCTACTGTTGTGTTACGGCTAGCGGCAGCGACAACGTGATATATGGTACCGGTGTATAGTTCTTATTTCGCATTATCTTTGAACAAATTTCATCAATTAACACGTTGTAAAAAGTAAACTTTATCTACATGAAATTTCTATTTTGATTTAGGTATTTGTTTTTATAAAAATTTATAAAGTATACGTGAAACTTATATCCAAATATAAGCTTGTTAAATTTATTTTACGTTTGACATAAAAGTCATCTTTCTTTTTATAGTATCACGGCTAAATGACTGCACTGTGCCTGATGGTAAGCACATCGCCGGTCGCCGCTGTCATGCCGGCCTGCGAAAAGCTGGATATGCACAGGCTGATCCCGAAACGCGACCCGCAAAAGCGAATCGCTATGACGGGCTTTTTCGCCATATACATGGTGGTTGCGACCCAGTTAGACTGTAAAACCCTACCACCCCGCTTTCGCCATTGCCTCGTTCGTTATTCAGCAGGGTGCACCACGTGCAGGTGAGGTTGGCTTGGATGTCTCAAGTCTTAGATGTTATTTGACATCCCTTACGCCTCATCTTTTCGCTTGAAATATGAAACTTAGGTATATGGTGCGATGGACTTTTTTGTAAAGCTAAAAGTGGTTAATATTTTTGCTGTTGAGTTTATTCCATTATTTCAAACCGTTCAAGCAGCGCACGCCTTATTATAGAATTTTTGCTGGTTTTAATGACATTTGATGTGATTAATAATCGAATATATGTATTTACTAAAATAAAAAGTAACTCGGAAATAAATAAACCTTTCTAACAGTGAAATAATTTTCAAAATCGGATCAGTTGTACCAGAGTTTATCGCGAACATCCAAACTCAAAAATTTATTATGTCTGGCCCGGTTGAGGTAGATTCTTACTATGTCAGATTGTAGTACATATATTTTTGTACGCGAATGACTTATCTGTATATAATAAAACAATTACTTAATAATTAAATACATTTTTTTATTTATTTATTTATTAAGGTAACAAACAGCCATACAAAAATATTTATAATTATAATATAAACTAAAAGGCCTAAAGTACCATTATTTGTAAAACATATTTTTAAACTATTTTTAAGACACCATAGCATTAACTTGATAAGTATTTACTTATGCGTGGCTTAAATTAATTAGAAATATTTTTTTTTTTTGTTTTTATATCTGCGAATGTAACTTTCTTTCTTTTAACATACACAAAAAAGTAATAAAGAATAAAAATACATGAATTTATACTTCATATCCCAGTCTTATACAGCACGTCAGCCACTTTCCTTTTATAAGATAATAAATTATTAGAAAATATGTCAACACTGTTAAGATATTTATTGTAGTGATTACAAGATCGTTGAAAAAATGATTTCCTAAAATAATTTGTTCGACAAAAGCAGATATAAAAAGTATCCTTACTTCGAGTACTAGGTCGAGTACTAACCATTGGTCCAAGATGAGCACGTTGATGATTTGTATTCATTTATCTTTAATAATAATGGTTGGAATTCTGAAATGAATAATTATAGCCTCAATTTCGAACTATATCTGGTACACAGTAGATGCCATTTGAATACTTTTATACAAAATATTATTCAAATGCTCATTCATCGACGAAATAATGTTTAAAATACAGGAATGCTTCATCGTATAATTATAACTAGATTTATAACAAAGAATGAAGGATTGCGTTTCATAGGGCTTGGCATCGAGGTCTTCTCTCCAAACTTGAGGCATACGGCCTCCACGTCAACCAGTGTATATGGATCTCCAGCTTTCTACATGAACGCAGAATACGTGTCCTCGTAGATGGACACAGCTTTGCAGTTCATGTCAGTTAATGCAGGAGTCCCTACTTTCAGCAACCCTTTTTTAATGCATATTAATGATATGTTAGTTTCTGGTTGTATTCATTGTTATGCTGACGACAGCACAGTTCATGATGGATATTGTAGCAGGCCCACGGCCAGTCGTGGTGAAACTGAATGAATGCGGGCTGATCTTGTCACTGAGCTCAACCAGTCCTTGGAACTCATTTCTCTATGGGGAGCAAGTAACTTGGTTGATTTCAATGCCAAGAAAACAGGTTTCCGTGTTCTCTTGTAAAAGCCCTTTTTCTCCTCTTCTCACTCTTCAGAATGACTCGCTTGCAAAACGTGACAGTCTAAGCATGCATCAACATCCGAAGCGACCTCAACCTCAGGGACCACTTTGGGAGTGTTATCTTTGCAACATCGAAGAGATTGGGCACCCTGAATAGAGTGAGACGGTTTTTAGGCCGTGCATGGAACACTGTTCGCATCTCTGTGATGGTTTCGCTCAATACCTCCTTGATGCTCTAGACATGTTGCAGCGACGAGCTATCCGTATTGTGAATGATGCAGGAATTACCAACAACCTTAAACCGCTTCAGTTGCGAAGAGACATCGCCTCACTGAACGTGCTATATCATCTGTATCATGACGAGTGTTCTGAAGAGTTGTTACCTCATTCCACCTTCTCCTTTCCACTACAGACCTACACCGGCGGGGACGCGTCTCCACAGATTCACAGTAGCAACCATCCCGGCAAGAACGAAGAAGTTCGAAAATTCTTATCTTTGTCGTACTATGAAGATGTGGAATTGCCTCCCAGCCAGTGCTTTCCCTTCCTCTTATGACATGGGTCTTTCAAATGAGGTGTGAAGAGGCACATGTGCAGGTCTGCATGAATGCGACGACTGCCGTTGTTATTGAACACCGACAGTCACCGTTATTTACGAACTGGACTGTACTTTCCATCAAGTACCGTGTAGTCATTATCCCGAACTTTTTAGAAAGTTCAGTAATTATTATATACTATATTATTAGCTAGCTTTATAACTTTCTTAATTATTACTGCACATTTGCTTCTGAATAAGGCGTTCCAATGTATTATAACAAGTGCTCGTCCAGTGGTCGAACTTCGGCTATAGAGAAAAAATAACTTTTCCCAATTTTTGTATTTAACACTAAAGTTTGTCAATGACAAACAGGGGAGGGAGATGTTCTTAACTGTTTCACCAAAGCCTATTTAGGCATATGTACACATTTATTCATAAAATAAACAACAAAATACAGCAATCGTCAAAATTACAAATCTGTAAAGATAAACTCACACAATATTTTTAACATAAGTATTAATACCGTTTCTAAGTATAATCAGTAATAATTTACAAACATGGCCAGGGTGACGTAAAAGTTTTGCTTACTTGGACTAGCGATAAAATGTACTGTAAACATCTTTCATAATTTCAAAATAGTTTTCTCTCTCGTTTTCCGAACGTTGGCAAAGGCAGTCGTAAATTACAGAATCAATGATTTTTAAAAATTATTTATATCAATGTATCATCTCTATATTACTCGTCACATTTGTTTATGGCGCGAAGAATTCGGATGAATACAATAAAGCAGATACTGCGAGAGGGGACAAAAGTAAAAAAGGAAAAATGGGTATGATTTTATTATATTCAAACTTTTTATCTATGAATCAATGCTATTGAATAGTGGAAAACCTAAATAACATAAACTATATATGGTACTTTGTACTAATTTCTTCTTATTATATCTATAAATTGGGTATTGTTATGTTCTTATATGTTTCATTTCGTAGAGTCACCAGTATTAAATTAGTATACAATGAAAACTCAGCTTATTATCGGGAAAATAATTGCCAGAAGTCCACTTCCCTTTCCCTCTCCTCTCCCCCCTCACTCCCTTTCCCCCAATCATAGACTGGCAACGCACTTTTGACCCCCCCGTTGTTGTTAGTGTCTATGGACGGTGTTGATCACATAATATCAGGTGACCCACTAGTTCGTTTGCCAGTTATGACATAAAAAAATATATATATATTACATTTCTTTAAACGAAATGTTGATTACAATATGCATATGATGCATGCATGATATGCTGCGGGTAGTATTATTTTTCATAATTATTCCAGCCGTTTGCATTCTGCTTTAATTTTCTATAAATTGCTCGCAACTTATAGAAATAAGTTGGAACGTATAATATTTATCAAAACCCTTGAAATTCGTTCAAACATATATACAATTTCAAACGAATGTAAGTAAAACTTTCTCGAATGAAACACGAATTCATACGATATCTCTCGATTCCTCATTTCAGACCAAAAAACAGCGACGGGCACATTTTCAAACGTAATAAATCAAATACAAAATTTACCAACGATGGACTTGGGAAGGCGTTTCAAGACTCCTTGCAAAACGGGCAATCGATGTGGAAAGGTCGATTTTATGTTTTAGCTATAATAATCACCTCTAGGCTCGGACCAAACGGAAAAACAGTAGAACTTTTGTTATTTAAGTTTCATATACTTGAATATTGTTAGACTTGATTGCAGGGCTGTAGCTAGAGTCGAATTTGAGGTAGGGTAGCATTGGTTACAGGTAGGGCGGAAGTAAAAAAATTATCATAATTGATCTGCCTTCGAATGTTACAAACTGTGGTATGTTCGGAAAAGTTTAGATACCTATTGCTACAATTTTTTTTTTTTATCTCAAACTATTTAAAACAAGTTAATTATAATAATTTATCTTAGTTTTTGGTATTTTTAAGGCAGGGTTGTAGGGCAGGCAAGGGCATTGTGATTTCAAGGTAGGGCATTGCCCCACAATGCCCGCACTAGCTACGGCCGTGCTGATTGCCGTGAAAATTGGCATATCTTTTTTTTGTCATGAACAAAGTGTGGACATTTAAATACGGAGAATACTTATATAATACTCATCTTAACTAATATTATAAATGTGAACGTAAGTTTATTTGTTTGTTTGTTACGCATTCACGCCGTAATTGCTCCAATGATAATCGTCAAAGGTACTTGTGTATTAAATGCACCGCGCTCGCCGACCGTTACTACGGCCGGCTCGCGTTATTTTTTTGCAAGTTTAACCTAACCTAACCAAATTGAAATAAAAGAGCAAGCAGTCGAGAAAAAGAAGAGGAAATTCTATCTTAAACCCTATATCAACCCATTTTCCACGTAAATCTTATTGAATATTTTGTTTTTAAATAAAATCTTTTGGAATCTAAAAGTGTTTTAAAGGGCCGCATTTGAAATTCGCATCTTGATATAAATAAAGATTGAAGGGGATGGTAGCAGCGGGGGAAAGGGGCAATTTCCCCACGGAAATCATAGTTACTAAGACATTTATGATGAAAGTTTTGAGGTTATTGTCATTTCCGAACAATCATTGGTAATTTTGTATATTACCAACTTTATGAATTTTAAATTAAAACAAAACATCTTCATCTCGTTTTGGTTAGGTTAGACTTGTGAAAAAAATAACGCGAGCCGGTCGGCGAGTGCGTTGCATTTAATATATAAGTACCTCATGAAAGTTTAATTACACATTGTTAAGAGACAAAAAAGGGCATAAGGTAGTTTTTACTCAAACAACGATACGATTCCCGACAGATATATCAAATCTTATGAGTTTTTTAACAATTTGGTAACAGTTTTTAGGTTTTTAGCACATTACCGATTTGCCGGATAGTGAGTTCAGTTTTAATGTCTAGAGTATTATAGGGTGGAGTAATATGTGAACTATGGTGATGTCTGGTAATTCATGAAGGTTTCTTTGGCCGGAAGTATATTAAAGCGATATTGCCTTAGTTCATAGCGTGTTAAGATACTGCATCGATGGACGTAGGTTCAAATCCTAGCAACTGAATCGGAGCTTCAGGTGAAGATAACATCTTGATGAAACCACAGCATGGTAGTAGGACTTGTTGTAAATCTATCTAGCTACCATCCTTAAGTTGAAAATCTGTCGCCAAACACCTCTTGGTGTGGTCCGGCACACGCCAGCTCAACAACCAGCTCTCTCTAGGCTTAGCATGTTTCCCATCTTAGACCATTCGTCATTTAACTTCAGTTGAGATTACGGTCAAACTGTAAAACCTTGAAAAATAAGTGCGTGTAACCGTCACACGCGATTGAAGTAAAAAAATAGTTTATAAATCAATCAAAACATTTTGAAAAAAAAAGAAAAAATTAAATTGGATAATAGTAAAAATCATACAATAGAATTGATTATGTATATATGGGCGCCCGACCGTGCTGCCATCTGGTTTCAATGTTAGTAACAAATTAAATCAAAGCTTCATTATATGTACTGCCGTCTATCAGCTAATTCTGAACTTAAATAACTCAGGAAATTTTACTAGCAACTCTTTGTTATAAAGTTAAATATAGAAAAGTACGAACTGAATACTATGATAAGTAACGAATTAAATTAATTATGATTTAATAGAAGTTTTGGTTATGTTTAATTATTATCTAACCGGATGGTACAGAAACGTGACGCCATATTGCCGTAACGGACTTCCGTTGCATTGTCGTCCAGTTACCTCCTAGTCACGCCTAAAGAAGCTTTAGCTTAAAAAAAAAGTGCGTGCGTACAAAGTACACATGTCAGAAGTGAAACTTCTTTGGCGAACTAATTTATAAGTCTT
>MU160875.1:0-10366 GCA_015888305.1 Antheraea pernyi | reverse complement strand
TGAGAGGGTGGTACTACCCCGGGCGAGCCGACCTATTCGTGCTGAAACCAGTAATCGCTTCTGCGTGGCTCTACCACCTATAACATTATCTTTATAAAACAATTTATGCGGCGCGCTTCGAGATAACTATAAGATAGCAAGATTTCTGTTTTCCTATCAATTCCATTCCAATATACTCGTTATATTTCAACTGATTTAAACGAAATACTTATGAACTATGGAATATCCGTTATTATGATGTATAAGCCATGTTACTGTAAAGTTTCATAAAAATCTGTTCAGTTCAGTAGTAGCCAAGGTTCTTATGTTATTCGCGTCCGCAAGGACTCTCGGTGAATGGTTTCGTCGATGGCGCATAGAAGTTAATCCTGATAAGAGCGCCGCGATACTCTTCGATCCTTTACGACGTAATAATAACCTCGAGCCCATCAGGCTATACGGAACCGATATACCTTGGGCCGACGAGGTCAAATATCTCGGTGTTACATTAGATAAACATTTAAATTTCGAGTCACATATAGATAGAGTGCGAAACAAAGCCGCTATGGTCTTGGGTCGCCTCCATCCGTTGCTTTGTCATAGGAGTAAGATGTCCCTCAGACACAAGCTCACTTTGTATAAGACGTGTATCCGTCCCGTGATGACATATAGCAGTCCTGTTTTTGCGCATATGTCGAAAGATAATTTTCATAAGTTGCAGGTTCTTCAAAACCGCGTTTTACGTAAAGTGACCGGTGCCCCGTGGTACGTCCGGAGAGTTGATCTACATAGGGACCTAGAGATGCCTTCTATCTGGGCGTACGTAAAATCACTTACGATTAGTTATTTTGAAAAAGCCGCGAATCATCCCAGTCCGTTAGTGAGTACCGCCGTAAAATACGAACCCGTACCAAACGCTGCGCGTAGTAAAAGACGTCCGCGACATATTTTTACCGACCCTCCCGATGAAATAACGGCAGTGAACGATCAGTACCAGCCTGTCTCTCTAAACAGAGCGTGCTCACGCCCACGCCCGCGTAACCACAGATCACGCCGCCGTGGTCTGGGGGTAAATTTCGCTCCCGCACACCAGACTAGGCCCCCCTCGGCAGCAGCTCAAGCCTAGGTCCGTTCCCTCGGCGTGGAGCCCTTGAGTACGCTGCTCGCGCGATACAGTGACACAAAATCTTACATCACTGCGACAACATTACACATATCACCTCCACACACGTGCACGCATACACGCTTACACATGCAGGTGGAAGGGTTTTTTTTTTTTCCCTTATCAAACTGAAATAGTTTAGAATATTATCCGATACGAAATATATATAAGAGTTGTTGAGGTATGTATGCTTGGTACACATATATGTTTCAACAACTCATATATGTATGAATAGTTAGCTTAGCTTAGGTTAGCTCAGATAGGTCGCGAATTGCATGTATCAGGCAACAGCCAAAGCCGAGGTGTGCCGCGCACCCTTGAGCTAGTTGTCAAAGTAAAATCGGCTGAGTGCCTTAAGCGCTCGCCTTAGTAGTCCGGTGAAGCTGTTAAGACCTTGCTTGGTCAATAGCGTAGTCAGTTCGAAAAAAAGAAAAGCGTCCGCAAGGAGTCTTGTCATTCCCCTGCACGTGTCCCCGGGTGGTGGTAAAGAGTAATATATTTTTGGTCGCAGCACTATTACACATAAATTGAACCTCGCAGCGACAAATAGTGTAATCAATCAAACGGCGACAATAAAATATGTTTACTCTATTTTTTTTTATATCCTAAGAGGTAAACGAACAAGCGGGTCATCTGACGTTAAGTGATCACCGCCGACCATAGACACTAACAATACTATTCCACATACGTAAAGTAATATTGTAACGCTACTATCTTTCATAAAATGTGGAAGTAAGATGGCATATTCTCAATATCGGTGGTGAAAAAGAAATAAATATATATTGCTTAGATACGGACAGATTGACCGAGATTGTCATGCTTCTATTAACGGTATCACGATACTGATATCATGTTTGCTAGCTAGCAAAGTTTTAACAAGGTTTTATACAAGCACTTATGACGTATCTACAGTTTTTTAGTTATAATATCATTGGCTATACACATCTCTTGGTCTGTACTATAGCACACTGGCACGCTAGGATCTGTATTGATATTTGTTCACCAATAAAATTTCGTATAAAGAGGAATGGTATGCAGTTAGACACAAAATTTATCGAATGTATATATAATTTTAGGAAATTATATGTATAATTATATACCATATATCCATCTAACCACTACTATATCTTTATATACATAATTATTCTGTCCGTGTTTACGTAACTGAACTCCACTTAAACGGCTGCATAGATGTTTATAAAATTGTTTGTGTGCTCCAGTGGATTCGAGAATGATTTAGATGATATATCCGGGATTAATAGAGAGTCAGTAAAAAGACCTCAATTGTTGACACGGCAAATTGATTTGATTTGGCCAGCTAGGCTTTCGTATGTTAAGCGCTTTGAGGAGCAAGTTTTTTTTATCTTCAATCATATTATATCACGAGTTTAGCGCCCTCGTTGGCTTCATTCCGGTATATCCGCTGTATAGTAAGTTCAAGTACCATGTTAATCGGGTCTTAATGCATAAAGGCTATTATAGGGTTGATCAATATGTGAATGTTGGGGACGTCTGAAAATAACGCCTCTCTCTGTGCTTCGCCAAAAACGAATCTAACTATATATGTCTATATAAATATGTTGTGCTATGTTATGTATAATGAAAAGATAAACCAGATCGAGATTCTGGCCGGTTTTTCTCGATGACTGGGTTGTTTTCCGAACTGGTGGTAGTTTTGTCTATCTTTACTTATCTTGTTTTCTTATGTTTCGTATCTTCTCTGCTTTCGCGCGGTCTCCGATATGTACTCTCAGGCTTATGGTGGCGAATGTGCAGCCGAGATAGTGAGGGGTTTTTTCGTTCAGGCACATTAGTAATATTTTGTAACATTTGTATATTATAAATATTTATATTTTATTATTATTATTTATTATGTCGATATTATAAGTACGTCAGTTTTCTATGAGAGGGTGGTACTACTCCGGGCGAGCCGACCCATTCATGCTGAAACCAGCAATAGCTTCAGCGTGGCTCTACCACCTACAAAAATTGCACGATTAACGTTATAAGATTTAAGTAGAATTAACAGAATAAGCCTTTGGTTACCGATTTGTAGCGATATAGTCTTGATCCATATACTCTTTTGAGACTTCGACGGACAACGGCTGTCCGCGATGGTCCTGCAATATTCCAAAGTAACGCGGAGCTCGCGTCACAGAGAACAGCAATGCTGTACAGAACGATTTATTAAAACAAAACGATCATAAGTTTATGGGAATAATTAACTAGTTTGACTCGTTTAATTACTCAGTAACAAATGCCAGGGACTCCATTTATTTCGATTATAACACATTAGCATCAGATACAGCTCACGTTTATCAGAAAGAACGTAGTTTTCTATCAATGAAAATATATACTCAATCGGGTAAGTACTTTTTATCTTCTACAAACAACATATATACAAACCTCTGCACTGGCCTTAATCTGGCTTAAAAAGCTACAAAGAAAGTCGGGACATAACGCTCGTATAAAAAATGATGCGTCATATATTCGGAATAAGTATGTTATTCTATTTATTCTTCTATAATAAGCCAATATAGACTGTAAAAATTATGATTTAAAAAAATGTACCTAACTAAAGATTGTTTTAGAAATTGCTTTCAGTGGTGTGCAATAAACTATTTATATTCTATGTACGTACATAAAAATATAAATGTTCGTTTGTTTAAAATGTTAACTCTACGGAAATCATCTTCAGAGATTCAACTAAGTACTTTGAAATTAAAACGCAAAATTGCATTCAAATACGTAAATATTTTTACTTTGTAGTTACTTAAAAAAAAAATTAGCAACAGAATCGCGTGGCTAGGTTCAACTAGTTCTACATAATTTTAAAAACAAGTGTGTGTGTACTTATGTACACGCGTTAGAAGTTAACCTTCCTTGGCGTAACAAGATAAAAATCTTTTCAAAAATTTTATCTTTCACCTTATTCTACGTTTGTAGAAAAAACGACACCAATATACATAAGTACACACACACTTGTTTTTAAAATTATGTAGAACTAGTTGAACCTAGCCACGCGATTCTGTTGCTAATTTTTTTTTTAAGTAACTACAAAGTAAAAATATTTACGTATTTGAATGCAATTTTGCGTTTTAATTTCAAAGTACTTAGTTGAATCTCTGAAGATGATTTCCGTAGAGTTAACATTTTAAACAAACGAACATTTATATTTTTATGTACGTACATAGAATATAAATAGTTTATTGCACACCACTGAAAGCAATTTCTAAAACAATCTTTAGTTAGGTACATTTTTTTAAATCATAATTTTTACAGTCTATATTGGCTTATTATAGAAGAATAAATAGAATAACATACTTATTCCGAATATATGACGCATCATTTTTTATACGAGCGTTATGTCCCGACTTTCTTTGTAGCTTTTTAAGCCAGATTAAGGCCAGTGCAGAGGTTTGTATATATGTTGTTTGTAGAAGATAAAAAGTACTTACCCGATTGAGTATATATTTTCATTGATAGAAAACTACGTTCTTTCTGATAAACGTGAGCTGTATCTGATGCTAATGTGTTATAATCGAAATAAATGGAGTCCCTGGCATTTGTTACTGAGTAATTAAACGAGTCAAACTAGTTAATTATTCCCATAAACTTATGATCGTTTTGTTTTAATAAATCGTTCTGTACAGCATTGCTGTTCTCTGTGTCGCGAGCTCCGCGTTACTTTGGAATATTGCAGGACAATCGCGGACAGCCGTTGTCCGTCGAAGGCTCAAAAGAGTATATGGATCAAGACTATATCGCTACAAATCGGTAACCAAAGGCTTATTCTGTTAATTCTACTTAAATCTTATAACGTTAATCGTGCAATTTTTGTAGGTGGTAGAGCCACGCTGAAGCTATTGCTGGTTTCAGCATGAATGGGTCGGCTCGCCCGGAGTAGTACCACCCTCTCATAGAAAACTGACGTGAAATAACAGTGATTGCATTGTAGCGTTTCGTTCGGTCAGTGAGAACGCCGGAGGCCCACTTCTCTATCCCCCTTCCCCGTCTCCTCTCCCTTCTCCCCTCAAACACAGGCTGGCAACGCACTAGCGACTCTCCTCATTTTGCAAGTGTCTATGGACGGTCGTGATCATTTAACACTAGGTGCCCACTTGTTCGTTTGCATTTTATGATAAATAAAAAAAATCTGTGTATCTTGGAAACGGTTGTAACGATTTGAATCATATTTTATACGTATATAAGGTTTCCTTTTTTTAATTTATTTATATAGGTGCCTTCCCTTAGTAAAACACGATTTTACATTAAAGAAAAACAATTATTAGAGCTTACGCCATATAGCGCCATCTCTTATTTTGTTGTAATACTTACATTACTGCCAATGGATGATATAACCTACTGATACCTCAAAATATTGTGAGATGGCGCTATATGACATTTTCTGAATACGAATACGTTTGACTTGCATAGAATATCAATAATGTAAATATTGTATTAACCAACCAAGTGAAGTTTGGTCGCCCGATATTAGAGCATATTAGTGGGAGAATGAATATTTTTGTAGCAAATCAGGAGTGCCCCAGATCTCTTGCCGTGCTTAGCTATAGACTTCAGTGAGCACAGTACATGTACAGTGTACCTCATGAGGAGGAAGGAGGACAAAATGTCTGTTCACTACTCCATAATTTTAGAATATGACAAAGGTATGATACGGTAATCAAGCCGGGTGGTAAGGATTTGCACCTGACTTTTCGGTATATAATTAACAGCTCAGAGGCTTACAAGCCGGCGTGACAGTGACGATCGGCCATGGTTGCCGTTGCTCTTGAATTCTACTGTTCTTACAGTGTAGTCACTTTGTCTTGCTACTATAATAAAACCTTTTCATCTCTACTTAATTCTTAGAAAACCTTAGTCAGTTTAAGTAAGAAGTAGAACTTAAGTAGTTTGTTACCTTTAACCTTAACTTTGTTAACCTCTTTTATGGCCTATTTCACATACATAGAATCCATACATAGTAATCGCTTGATAGTTGGTAAAACAATTTATTATTCGGATTTTAAGATTTGGTATGGTCATTTAAGATTGTTATGATATAAAACGCCTGATAAAAAATAATAGCGACATACAAATTTGAAGTATTATTTATAGATTAACCACTATAAATATTTGTTTTCTTATTCAAAATAAAAAATACTTTATTCAGTTAAGGCCTTGAGAAGACGCTTTTGATTGTTTAAGCTACCACCGGTTTGAACAAACAACCCACTCACCGAGAACTGGTATCTATTTAAAATACAAATCGTTTTTAGTGCCTGCACAGATTTCCTGATATTAAATGATCACCACCGTCTATAGACACTTACAACACCAGGAGAGTCGCAAGTGCGTTGCCAGACTGCGTTTGATGAAGAGGTAGTGGGTGACGGGAGGTGGTCTTCCGGCGTTCTCACTTACCGAACGAAATGCAACAGTGCAAGCACTATTACTTCACGTCGGTTTTCTGTGAGAGGGTGAAACTACCCCGGACGAGCCGACCCAGTAATAGATTCAGCTTAGCTCTACCACCTATAGCAGCGTGGCTCTACCACCTACAGAATAGTTATAAGACGTTATCACGTCAAAAATATATTGACAACAGATATGAAAAAATATGTTTTTTTTTTCTAACTCAGATCGCTTACCGCATGGCCCGCGGAGCCGACAAAGGTATGACGGCGCGGCGAATCGCTATCGCTCATGACGGCTACGAACAAACACTGCCGCCTAACGACCGCGCCTTACTCGATGCACTTCTTGAACTACGGGCGCGATCCGTTCGACCTGCCGCCTCACCAGCCGAGCCACCTCGACTGGCACGCCTTTATAAATCCACTCAACCTGTGAGGGTGCTTCCCCTCACATGAATGGGTCGGCTCGCCCGGGGTAGTACCACCCTCTCATAGAAAACCGACGTGAAATGGCAGTGCTTGCATTGTTGCGTTTCGTTCGGTCAGTGAGAGCGCCGGAGACCCACCTCCCTTCCCCTCTCCTCTTTCCTCTCCCTTTCCCTCCCCTAACCCTTCCCTTGACCAAACGAAACGCAAAAATTAAGTCAATTTACTTCATGTATCTCGGACACGGCTCTAATGATTTGGATCACATTTGGTTTTTTTTTTAATTCATTCATAGCATTTATATCTGTGGTACTTTTACACAGTTAATGCATCGGACGTAGAGTGCAAAGTTGGAATAGAAATAGTTTAGATCTTTCAATAAAACCATCAATTAAAATACAAATCCTTGAAGCGTTTGGATATAAGCTGTTCCTGAGATTACCCCTTACAACGTCACAAACTCACAAACCCACAAACTGTACCTCTTTATAATATTAGTATAGATTCCAGGACACCTAAAACATTTTTTTCACTGAAATCTAATATGTACCGACATGTAACATTTTTATTAGATGTATAGACAAGCGGGCACCGCGGACGATGTCCCGCCCTGATAATGAAACAAAACCTTGATAAGCCTAAACCTGAAAACCGCATGAAAATATGTTCAGTAGTTTTTGATTTTATCGCGAACAGACAGACAGACGTGGCAGAGGACGTTTTATAATATGTAGTGATAATATTTAGGTTTAAAATAAATAGTTTACGTAACATTTCCAAAGAAACTATTTAAAAAGTCAACTTCATGGTGTGTTACATCGGCGGGTAACTTCCATTTTTAGCTAAAACAAACTTTATGGTGTGTTACACGAGCGAGAGTACGTCTAAACTCAAAATTCAACATCAACGATTTCTTATAACACATCAAAAGTGGTATAATTTCAATTAATGAACTGACAAATACTTTTACGACGATATTTTCGCACTTATCGCATATATGGAGTGATCGAAATAACCTAAAACATTAACATGCAAAAATCCACCAGATCTGCCAATTTACCTTTCAAATTTAAAACCGCTCTCAATTATCCTGAAAATATCATGTTATGTTGTCGGCCACAATTACTATAATAAATAAAATCACTATACAAAGACACACTTACCCGTGAAGTTTAACGCACAATAATACTAGTAGCAATGACGGGTTGCCACGTCAATCGTAAATAATAAACTGATGCGTGTAACTTCCACCGAAAATCGACTTTAACCTCTTCTAAATACGATACAAACTCAACTACAACATCGAAGTTGGATAGGGCTGTTTTCTTACGCATGTCAAGTTGACAGCCACACGAACAACTACGACAATCAAACATCGATATTGCACCTTATCCCGTTTGAATAAGTGTCACTATTGAATGAAATGAAAAAGCAATAAGGGTTTTCCACGCGAACTTACGCCACGCGTAATGTACTCCCGTCCAAACAGGTTCGTTTGTGTCTACGGTGAAATAAAAAAAAGAGAGTTGAAGATATTTTTTTATACTGTGCAAACATCGCAAACGTACGTCGGTATGGAAAATAATAATAATAACTTTTTTTTTTTATGCCAGTGTACGTGGTTTTGATATTGTATGGGCCTTTGAGGAAATATGATTCGTTTAAAAGCATTGAATGGTAAAAGCGCGTTTATGTTTTATTTGTTTTGTATTTGCGATACGGAAACGGTGGCCGTATACATTTATGCGTGCAAATAAATCGGTATGACTATCTTTTGATGTCGTGAATATTTTACAGAAGATTTTATATAATCTATATATATAACAAGAATGACGTGTCTGTACTTTTTCGAGTTTCGTCAAAAACATTGCAGGTGTACTTATTCTTAGAGGAATAAGTAATAAAATACCGTATAATCATTTTTAGAAATGTCTGTTTGTCTGTTTGTATGAACACGCATCACTGCTAAAGCACTGGGTAAATCGTAAAGCATATCCTTGGGAGTTACTTAGTGTTTATTTAATTAAAATCGCTCCACGCTGTCAAAAGTTATTGTAATTTTAATGACGACGCGGCGTAAGTACGAGAGAGAAGTAGATAGATAAATGGATTTAATACATTCAGGTGATTTTATTAGTCATTGTTTTTGGATAAGGTTCCACGCGGACGGAGTCGCGGGCACAGATAGTTAAAACTGTTGGTTTAATTTGAACCAATCTATATAGAAACTTAACTTGAAGATATTACTCATCGATTATATGTCGATATCAGACCTTTAATATGGACCTTAAAATCATTTCTAATTTTATATTAACTTTTTAATGAATATTCCGATTATAATTTAATAAGAAGACCGATATGTCAGTATACCGACCGTCTTGAAGTTATCAGCCACAGAATATTTAAAGTGCAGATGCGTTATACAGTAAATTTAGTTTTATGACTATGCTAATGTAAAGTGACTTTAAAGAACTTTTGATAACTGAGTTAAAAAAACGTCGTTCTGTTTGTAGAATTATAAACGTATAAATAAAATCGAAGTGTTTGTGTTTTAATATGGAATAATGTCCGAAATGGCTGAAACGATTTTAACGAGGTATTTACTGATACACAGATAACTTTTCAGACATCTGTCTAGTTTTCACAGCCGTCCATAAACACTAGCAACACCAGAGGAGTTGCAAGTGCGTTGGCAGCCTGTGTTTAAGAGGGAAGGGGTGGTGGATGGGGAGAGGAGGAGAGAAGAGAGGGAAGGGGAGGCGGGCCTCCGGCGCTCTCACTGACCAAACGAAACGCAAAAATTAAGTCAATTTACTTCATGTATCTCGGACACGGCTCTAATGATTTGGATCACATTTGGTTTTTTTTTTAATTCATTCATAGCATTTATATCTGTGGTACTTTTACACAGTTAATGCATCGGACGTAGAGTGCAAAGTTGGAATAGAAATAGTTTAGATCTTTAAATAAAACCATCAATTAAAATACAAATCCTTGAAGCGTTTGGATATAAGCTGTTTATAAATCTTATTTGTTATTTCTTTTATGTCAACTTGATACGTCTTAGTTTTATACAAAGAATTTAATTGGTTAATTTAGACTTATTGTAAACTGAAGAGATGGTTTCAACGCATTACACTCTGGAGGTGACAGTTTAATATGAAAAATTCTATATGCATTTTTTAGTCTATTTATTAAGGAATATTATATCCGATTTAATGTCAAGATACAACCATTAAAAGAGATATAATTATTTTACAAAATGTAGATTAGAAAGTACGCTAAGTGAGAAAGCGATAACAGTACAAGCAGACCAAATGGCGTGGCGTAGGGTGTTTGGTACACAAGGCACCTTAATCTATATTTCTATACTAATATTATA
>MU160874.1:46701-60510 GCA_015888305.1 Antheraea pernyi | reverse complement strand
TCTAGATCGAAAGGAGCACTGTAAGTATCCTGCACTTTTTTTTCTGGCAACCAACTTTCTAGTAGGTTATTACTGCCATTGACGAGTAGATAATAGATATTACAACTTTCTAGCGATCATTTCTCAATGAACTAACGAGACGGTGGCCGTCTTGTTAGAACTTTCCGGGGAGTTTTTGTGGCAACTCAGAATCCATGATCTGTGGTATTATGGTATGGTATTCATTCCCATCCACTTTATTTGTATACAATAACCAAACTATATTACCGTAAAACATCACCAATATTACAAATTATAGAGGCAAATAACACAAGATCATGAATAAAATATTTGAGTTAATTCCAAGGTTGGGATTCCAATGTCAGATCCTTCGTCTCGCAGGTTGAGACCTGTTGCCCAAATGTATGTTTAAATTAGTCCTTACCGATTTGCATCTGCAACCTTAGGGTAAATCACCAATTCAACACAGGTATGCCATAACATTTATTTAATGGAACCAAATAATAATCCTCTAAATCTCCTCTGTAAGGGGTGTCGAATAACATCTAAGACTTGAGACACCCAAGCTAACCTCACGTGCACGTGGTGCACCCTGCTGAGTAACGAACGAGGCAATGGCGACAGCGGGGTGGTAGGGCTCTACAGCCTGACTAGGTCGCAACCACCATGTATATGGCGAAAAAGGCCGTCATAGTAATTCGCTTCTGCGGGTCGCGTTTCGGGATCAGCCTGTGCATATCCAGCTTTTCGCAGGCCGGCATGACAGCGGCGACCGGCGATGGATAGTGTATCACTCGGTGGTCGCCATTGTTTTTGGATTGTACTGTGTGTTACCATCAATCACAATGCTGTCATTTTGCCGTGCTACTATAAAAAATATATATATTAGTTACAAATTTATTCCTTAAACGGGTTCACAAAAATCGACAAATATTTATTATCCGCTGTAGAATCAAATGAGATTACGAAAGCGCGAAATCAAACGACACGGGCTACTAAAAATATTAAAAAGAGATACCGAGTTATCTAAATATATAAACATCCAGTGTTATCATGTTTGTCCACGATGAATTCCGAAACTACTCAACCGATCTTCAGGAAAAGTTGGCATTTATGTATAATTTGGTCCAATTTGAGAGATTAATAATTTATATTTTGATTAATGATCTCAATATTATTTTGAATTAGAAAATAAATATTGTCAATGTTGATTATTGTTATTAATTGAAAGTTTCATAAGTCTCGAACAGATGGCGATTTAAATTAGTTTGTTGGCTGAAAACTGTATGACCGATTGTTGTAGATATCTCATAGATGACGCCATGTTTTTTATTCCGAAAATAGTTTATTCAACATTTTAATTCAACATGGAATAACTGAGCCATAGTAACGCGTGGCCGATTCAGTTAGCAATATTAATAAATTTATTTATTTGATTTTGCATTTACATTCTTAATACTATACAATAATGTTTATGAAAAAAAAAAAAAAGTATATATTTTATGGAACAGTAAAGATAGAATAAAAATATTGTCGGGTCTGGAGTCTGAAAAAGGTTCAAAGACCTGAACTACAAGATCTCCAGATCTTCGTTCTTCAAAATTAAGCTTTCTTATTATTTTATGTGAGAGATAAAAATTGTATCAACGAACTAAAATAATGTAGAAAATGAAAAAGAGTATATTATTGTTACATCAATGATCCATTGTTTATAGGTTTAATCCAAAAATAACGGCGATCACCAATAGAACTACGATCAATATGTGGTCGCCCCTATCATGCCGACCTACAAGCCACACCCAAGCATACTCCTAAGTATGTTGCTAAGCTTGGTGTATGGTAGTCACAAGCCACTCGGACCTTTTGCAATACAAAACTATATATATATTGAAAGAAATGTCTCTTTCAGTGAATAACACAATATCGACCTACGCTTCGCAATGTAATCTCAATTTGGGAGCCTGTTATATTAAAATGGAGGATTATAAGTCGTGTATCAAATGTTGCACAGAGGTAAGTTTATCAAACAATCAATAGTATAGACAAACAGAGAAAAATATTGATATCTAAAAATAAAATGTTGATGAGACACATCTATTGGCGTGCCTTGGAACCAAAATTTACTCGTATGAAGTCACGACAAATGGCGTGACGGTCTGTTATGGCGCCATATTTTGTAGGTGGTAGAACTACGCTGAAGCTATTACTGGTTTCAGCACGAATAGGTCGGCTAGTACCACCCCCTCACAGAAAACCGACTTGAAGTAACAGTGCTTGCCCCCCTCCCCCCCCACGGTCCAACATAGGCTGGCAACGTTCTCGCGACTCCCTTGGTGTTGCAGGTGTCTATGGACGGTGGTGATCACTTAACATCAGGTGACCAAGCTGTTTGTTTGCCTCCTATGCCTCCTTGATACACTTGTTTGCTTCTTTACCTGTGCTGGGTACTATTACCATCAAACTATACTTGACACGTTTTTAATTATAAATTCTAATAGCAACTTAAACGTTCCACATGAGTCTGTCGTCATGTGGCGGCCAACTTATTTTAGATTAATGTCTGTTAAGTCTAATCGTAAATTTAAAATGTGTGGCTTCTATCGAAGTGTGATCAAAAGTTACAATTAAAACTTGACCTATAATACGTTAATATAGCTCGAGATGTGATCAAATAGTCACTATTAAAGCCTAAGCTAAGAAACATGATCATCGATTGAAGTGTGATCAAATAGTAACTCGATATATGAAGTAGTTTTCACTATCGAATTTCTGAAACGTCTTAAGCTTAGCCCTTCTCGTCTTGCAGTCGCTATATTATACTCTATACTACAGCGGTTCTCAACCATCGTGTCATGACACATTGGTATATCGCAAGCACAGGTCAAGAGTGTCACGAGATTAAAAAAAAATCGCTTTCATTGACTTTGTACTATTAAACATTTTGCATATATGTTTAGAATTTGTAGTAAGTGCGTTGTTGAGTTAAAACAAGGTTGAGAACCGCTTTTCTAGTCAATGACAAAAATGCTCTATATATCTTTAAGCGTCGTTTAAATCGGCTCAGTTGTGTCGAGGATTAAGAAAGGTAAAAAGATACGCTTCAATGTTACTCTTATGCAGGCCGAAAGTTTAGACAGTAGTAATATTTATGGAGGATAGTTTGCACTCTATTCTAGTTCTAAATCAATTAAAAAAAATAGGTGCTTAATATTTGACCTAATAATCTAGAAAAATACAAAAAATATACTTTTCTTTTAAGTCATAGGAGGCAAACGAGCCGGCGGGTCACCTGATGTTAAGTTATCACCGCCGTCCATAGACACTAACAACACCAGGGGAGTCTCTAATGCTTTGCCAGCCTGTGTTTGGGAGAGGGAACGAGGAGAACAGATGAGAGGGGAGGTGGGCCTCCGGTGCTCTCACTGACCGAATGAACCGCAACAAAGCAAGCATTGTTACTTCACGTCGGTTTTCTGTGGGTCGGGTGGTACTACCCCGGTTGAGCCGACCCATTCATGCTGATACCAGTAATAGCTTCAGCGTGACTCTATCACCGCTAGATATATACGCAATCCTCTGCGCGTCTATGTTAAAGGACAGTGTCAATGACCGTCGAGTAAAGCGAAAGTGAACTTGAGAACAGATCGATTAAAATAAAAGGGTTCATTGTTTGTTTTATTATCGAAAGTTGATAATTCCGGGTTGCCCCTTGCAGCTTTCGGCACCGGTCATTGCACCTAGGTTTATTATGGTTGTGTTTATACTTTTGAAAGTTTATGAACAAACTTTAACTTAGGTTCTCTTTGTTGTTTATTAGTATTTGTTTTGATAATATTAATTTATATTTTAACCATGAACTATCATCTCTTAGAATATTTTAAGCGACTAACCTAACACCTGGTGTATGATTATGGAGACCATCATACCTTTGATTAATTAATAAACTATACTATATATGAGATGTGAAAACCAGACTATTGTTAATAATTTCAAATTATAAATAATTCAAACTATAATTGATTTTTAAATCAGTTGTTCCATTGTTTAGGGTTTTCACTTCAGTCGTCAGTCCTCATGACTGCTCGACTTATTTTTGTCAAAAAAGGATAATATTTATGTCGAGAATTCCTAAAAAACAATGATTAATCTACAGGTACTAGATAAAAGTCCGCGTAACGAAAAGGCGCTATACAGACGCGGCCAAGCGTACTTCCACCTGACGAACTACGACGCCGCACTCACTGATCTCAAATACGCACACAAACTGGCCCCAAACAACAGAGCTATACTGAAACTACTCCAAGAAGTGAGGCTATCGAACAGAAACTACAACGAGTTGCAAGGGCAGCGCTTGTCAAAGTTTTTTCGTGACCAAACCGAAGAGGAATACGCAGTGTACGACTTTTACTGAGAGGTCGCCGCGATCGCGTCTCACCGAACTGAAATTGTCAGTCGTATTACGTACTATATGGTAGTTATTGTATATTATATATTTTTGAAATAAATGTTGTTGTTTTATTTTAAAGCTTTCATAGTTAAAACGCTGTTAATCGGATAGACAAATCGTCCTGAAGTAGAAATCCACAAGACAGGCCTCGAGCCTAGTGTGGAGATGAATGGGATGGATGGAGATCAATTCCTGTACTGTCTCTGTCCTCTATAATGCCTCATTCCTCATCAAACACATGTAAACTAGACACAGAACATATTCAAAAGACAGTTTTTACAAATAATAATAAGAAATTTATGTATCATAATCAATTGCATGGGAATGCTGATGTCACAGCTGTAAAAAGAACATTGGTTTTTAGTGATGGAATAGGTAAGGGTATGGGGTTGATGCTGTCACAGTATCTAAAAGGTGACATTATTAATCATTGTATGCCAGGTGTCTCTCTTAGTCAAATAGTAGAAAAATTAATGAACACAGACTTTGACAAAAATTGTAATATTGTAATATTAATAGGTAACAGTTTCAACATAAAAAAGAATGATTTATATAAGTTATCAGAAAAACTGTTATTATTGGACGTAGGGAAAATAATGCTGTGTGCTTTCCCTTATTCAGTGTCTTTAAAAGTAAATAATAACAATATTCACTTTTTAAACAATTGTTTATATAATCTGACATGTTGTCATAGTGACAAGTTTTTATTTTTTGATATTAATATTTTTTTTTCGAACTGACTACGCTATTGACCAAGCAAGGTCTTAACAGCTTCACCGGACTACTAAGGCGAGCGCTTAAGGCACTCAGCCGATTTTATTTTGACAACTAGCTCAAGGGTACGCGGCACACCTCAGCTTTGGCTGGTGCCTGAAGTTAAGATCGGTTTGTTTGAGTTTTGTATAGCGTTCTCTCTAACACACAGCGCACTAACTGTAATAGACAAAGATAACGCTATACGGAACCGAACTTAGCTGATTACCTCACTCTTTTCCCCGACATGTCAAATCAAAAGCCAGGTACTGTGGCCTAAATAATAATCTGAAGAGTCCATTACAATACTCGTTAAAATTGGTTTAGTTATTGTCGAAAGTAACCCGGACAAGCGATTGACATTTTATATGTATAGATTGAATATTACATGGAAAAACTTCCTTATCGAACCAGATAAAATTTTATTATAGCTACATTACGTTTAGGCTTGTATATATTTGCATAAAGAGTTTTACACAACCATAAAACGTCAAGCCAAATCCGACCTTATCGTTCCCCTAAATCCTTTATTGACAGTCGTTGAGGAGAAACTTTGTCAAAGTACTATAATGTTATTAAAGTTTGAATTCCTTCAAAAGCTGCAAATATCTACCTTGATAAAAAGAAAATTTAAAAAATATCAATTTTGCCGTAGATTATAAAGGATTAAAAAAATGTGTAAACAACAAGTATATGACAATCTTTAATATAGAAAATTATAATAAATAATTTTGTAAATCGTAAAAATATATGTTCGAAAGTCTTTATAAGAAAATTATACTTCAACTGTAGTAAAGTATCCGACAATTTACAATACATTTATACAGATCAAGTTGGTTGGTAACACGCCAAGCTTCAAATCAACTTTGAATCATTTTTAAGAACGTTATGTCCAAAAACTAATAAATCTATATATTTTTTTTCTTTTATATCATCGGAGGCAAACGAACAGATGGGTCAACTGATGTTAAGTGGTCACCACCGTCCATAGACACTTGCAACAGCAGGGGGAGTCGCAAGTGTGTTGCCAGCCTGTGTTTGGGGGAGGAGGGAGCTGGCGAGGGGCAGGAGGAGGGAAAGTGGTCTTTCAGCACTTTGACTCACCGAACGAAACACAACAATTCAAACAATGTTACTTCACGTCGGTTTTCTGTGGTTCAGGTGGTACTACCCCTGGCGAACCGACCCATTTATGCTGAAACCACTAATAGCCTCGGCGTGGTTCAAAAGAGTGTCAAAATTTACCAGGAGCGCTATTCTGAGGGATATATAAAAAAACACAAAATTGAGGAAATACAAAAAAATTCAAAACATACGATTTGGTATTAAATTCCCCATATTCATTTCTATTTAGTTTCCGTTACACATTTTCGTTTCTTAACATAACCAAATTCACATCATCCCAAAAGAAGTATCACTATAAAAAGGTGTCCTTGACAAATGCCATACCGCAATGCTTGAATGTTAAAATAACACAATCTCAAGTTTACTACGTTTATCGAATACTATCTTCTGCCCGCGACTTCGTCTGCGTGGAAAGGTTATTTCGGGCTTACATTAACACGCAACGGAAACAGAAAACGATTTTGAAACAAGCTCTGAAAAGGAACAAAAAAAAACGATTTTGAAACATTTTTCATTGGTGTTCCATTTTTGCCGGACCTTCCTGGATAAATGAGTTATCGAACACAGAAATAATTTTTCAAATCGGACCACTAGTTCCTGAGATTAGCGTGTTCAAGCAAACAAACTCTTCAGCTTTACAATCTATATAGATATAGATTCCTATCTATTTATAAACCAGATTATTATTACGAAATCAGAGGTTAGTGGAAACCGACCGTTCCTAACTGTTATTAGTAACGTTGGCGCGTACATCCCGCAGTAATTACTCTGGAGATAGCTATGAACCCGTCGCGCGCCGCAATATCTCATATGCACTCGACCCTTAGATTACATAGCACAGAGTACGGTATATAAATAGAGGTCGCACTCGTTCTTTCCAATCAGCGTCTCTATA
Source organism: Antheraea pernyi (assembly GCA_015888305.1). Taxonomy (NCBI): domain Eukaryota; kingdom Metazoa; phylum Arthropoda; class Insecta; order Lepidoptera; family Saturniidae; genus Antheraea; species Antheraea pernyi. The sequence continues at coordinate 53,290 of MU160874.1, read as the reverse complement.
ATACTAGTTTCGAACTAATATCTGTTGGTTATAAATGTACATCCATAGCTATGTATGTATGCATACAGCGGTACTGCGTAAATCGTATACAAGTTTTTGGTCATTTTTATCTGTAATGAATGTATTCATCGTAAGACAAATCTAAATCCAAGTATGTACATGCGTCAATGTTTATAAGTAGATCCGGAGATAGATAAAATTGTTTGTAGGAGGCAAGAAACTTTAAGGGAGCATACTCTCGTAACAGATACGTAAACAAAGAGAATGAAAATAAATATTTGAAAGTTGTCAGTTTTAAATGTTAAAATTAATTGTCGTCCACCATATTTTGTTATCAAACTTGCCAAAAAATATATATAACAGTGCCATCTAGTAAGTTGATTGATAACCAAAAGTAGACGAGCCTTTTCCATACAAATCTGATTCTGAGGACTGAAAATAGACTGATTACATAGCTTTGCATATAATCATTATCACATCACTCTAACACGCAAACGATTAACCTTTCAAACCTACGTATATAACATTTTATAAGAATAACGCTGCATTAATAGAGGGTTCGTAATATGAAACGCTTTAAAAGAAGATTTAAAAAGATAGTAGCTGTGCCTGCGACTTCGTCCTCTTAGAACCTTATGTAAAAAAAAAACATAGACTAATAAAGTCATCTAAATGTATGAAGTACTAGCCTCTGCCCGCGACTTCGTGTGCGTGGAATAGTTTCTTTAGGCTAACGCTGACACGCAGCGGAAGCTCTCAAGAAAGAAAAAAACCCGATTTTGAAACATTCTTCATCGGTGCTCCGCTCCTATTGGTCTTAGCGTGATGATATATAGCCTATAATCTTCCTCGATAAATGAGCTATATAGCACTGAAATAATGCTTCAAATTGGACCAGTAATTCCTGAGATTAGCGCGTTCAACCAAACAAACAAACTTTTCAGCTTTATATATTAGTATAGATTCCAAACCACCAGCAGCAATTTTTTTTACATAAAACTAAAAGTACAGACACGATATTTTGATTCATATTACATATATAGATATAGATAGTCGAAGAAGATGATTGGTGTATGCACAAAATAGTGCTCACGTTAATTGGTTATCATTATTGTTATATTTTAGTTAAAAGGAAATTATGTATAAAATAAATAATGTAAGCAATTTATAAGATTTCTATATTACGTCATATGCGTAAGGTGGAACAATATTATAATGACAGATTAAACACTGTCAGATATCAATAGTGTAGAATAGTACTAGTTATGGTTTACTTGTACATGTATAAAATTCTTTTCAACACACTTGCTCATAAAGTGGCTCTAATATCACCGCAATTAGGCACATAATGACACCTGTAATCAAACTGTGACTTTTTCATCGCTATTATTCACAAGTGAGTTATAGAGTTTTTTTTGAGGCACATCCTACTGGCGAAACGCCAAGTACATCCAATGATTGGATTTCACCTACCTACATGAATAATGAACCATCTCAAATAACAATATAACATGAAAGTATTTCAATAAATAATCTATCTGATCGTTATGATCAATCGTAATCTCTAATAACTGCTAAGTCTAACTAGTCATTTTTAACAACGGATTTTGTAATACATTTTTGTTAATAAGTGCAATTATTTGCCGCCTCACTCTAAGTATCTCTATTTTACATACACAGCTTTGTAAAATAGAGATACTTAGAGTGAGGCGGCAAATAATTGCACTTATTAACAAAAATGTATTACAAAATCCGTTGTTAAAAATGACTAGTTAGACTTAGCAGTTATTAGAGATTACGATTGATCATAACGATTTGAACTTTTTCGAATTTAAAATATAAAACTAAAGCAAAATTAAAAGTCCTTAAATTATTTGAGTATAATAAAAAAAACGATTCCATTGCTATGAGTTTTCGATCATTTCTCTTTATTGTTTAAATCTATCGACATATTTGTATTAAAAATTTAAAATATGACGATGCGATTACGCGTAGGACCAGTGACATGTAGTGGGTAACGCGTACTATACGTTTGAAATAAGAAGATAATTGTCAAGTCGCCATCTTGATTCCTATTTTTAATGTCACTTTAGTAAAAAATGTACGTCTGGACAAAAAAAACCTGTAAAATAATTTGATCGACCATAGGTTTATAAAACACAAACCCTTGTATCATAATCATATGATTATAAGTATATTATAACTCTGAAATTATGCTAACGGCATATTGAAGTATAATTGACACAAAATGGCTGCCGCTTGTTTCTAGGTACTGTAAAAATAGACGAATCTTCACGAGCTTGTTCAGAAATAAAGTAATTAAATAAATTTTATCTTTTGTATTATTATAGACATACACATATATGAAAACCATTTTCATTTTTCATGATTCAATAATATAAGTGTATTTTTATTAGTGACAGTATGATTTTGACAGGTAGTTTGACATTGAGTGAAGTCGGCTCAGACGCGATTATCTTCTCATTTGAGACGCACAATAGAACGTAAAGTGATTTGTCGCGTTTGCCTTTTAAACCATTATAAAATTATTAATCACAAACGAATAAAGTTCAAATAGTTATGATGTTTAGACATTAATAAAAATAACTTTTACAAAAGCATGCACACATCCGAGAATAAATCACGCGATTAGAGTTAAAAACTAGACAAAAATTGTGACATAAAAATAAAGCTCAGCAGTCGAAGGCAACTTTGTTCGCACTTATTCTAATTTAAATAAAACCTAAACAAAACGTTTTAAACGATATTACACAAATACTTTATCGTAACAAATTAACGAAAAATAACCCAACCATTTCACTCTTAAAGAAAAAAAAAATTATTACAACTGACCCTTTTTATCGACTATCAAATATACTATAATCGACTTTTGACAACGATTTGTTTTTTACTATAAGAAATTTCGCATTAATTTTTATTTATCTAATCATCGACCACATTGTTAATAATTTGTATAGACGACTCATAATAATTGAGATATTTCTAACCTCGCTTCAAAGTGAACAGATATTAGATACCCAATTACATCGATTCGTATGACCACGCACACTTTCTTTTAATTTTGCCATTTTTTTAATGTCTTTGATATCGGTAGTATTTATTTTAATACTCCTTCACTACAAGACTTTTATAGTATTATTATTTCGATACAAAAAATCATCAAATATACTATAATCGACTTTTGACAACAATTTGTTGTTATAGACGACTCATAATAATCGAGATATTTCTAACCTCGCTTCAAAGTGGTCAGATATTAGCTACCCAATAACATAGATTCGTTTGACCACGCACACTTTCTTTTAATTTTGCGAAGCGATCGGCGTCCATTGAATATGTTGTCGATGGCCAAATTATGGAGTTAGTTATTTTACAACAATAAGGTAAATAAATATTAAAATATAACGTAGACTACTCGAATATTTGTAAGATAAATATTTAATCTTATGATTCAATTCAATTAAACCCTTGAACTGACCAAATCTTTCAATCAATAATAAGATTAGTCGACTTTGAATTGAAGTTCGAAATCGATATGACAATGAAAGATATTGGTAGTATAAAAAATCACTATCACTGATAAAAGTAGTATATAATTCATAATTGTGACAATCAATTTTGTGCTGTCGCTAACCTCAACATGTGTATTTTTGTAGCACTATTAGGTTATTTTAAGAGAGGTGTCATAGAAAAGACATTGTCGATAATTAATCGACTAGAATAAAAATTTAGTTGCATTTATTATTCATTTTAAGGTCAAGTCGATTTGTACCCGTGAAAATAAATATAGACATATATATTAACGGTACACTGGAAAGCAAAGTAGTTCGTTGAAAACTGTTATATTAGTGTTTGTAAGCTAAATCTAAGTTATAATGAGGGATTTTGACTACTTTTGACAATATAACATATGCATACATTTCATTTTTTAACTAAAAACGTGCGATATTTATTCAAACGTACTTATAAGCTAATTTGTGACAAATAAATATGATTTTTGAAATGGGATTAGTTTATATATATACTGTTTCAGAGGCAAATAAGCTTAGAACTAATGTCATGTACATTAAATAGCCAATCATCAAAACTTTACAAAAGCTAAAGCTAAACATTGTATAAAATAAACTGTTTTAAAGCCAGCGACTTAGTCTAATATTTCGAATTATCAGTCGTGTTTTCTTTGTCTTTTATTAATTTTCATAAATTTGGTCTAATACAATTTGAGCTATAACGCATCCGAGGCGTCTTGTATTTAAAACGTACAACAGCAGCATTTCAGCAACAAAAATGAACAATTATTTATAAAAAAAAATGTTTTCATTAGTACATCACTAATGTTTATCGATGAAGTCGATTTTATGAAACTACAAAGATTTCATAAAAAAAAAAAATAGTAAACCATAACAAACGATATCTGAATTTGCGGACTACAATGATCTTTAACTGTTTGACACTGACAAATGCTTCTACTGTGCCAAAACACGAAAAAGAGAAAAGAGCATCTTCAATAAGAAATATGCAATTTTTTTTTATTTGAGACTATGTGATTATGGCAACAATTTTTGATTGGCAATTAGAACGACTGATCTTTAGTATGCTAAATTCAATCAATCTATAACCAACTTAATTATAATCACATTTTCGTCTATTTTTATTAATCTATAGATTGTCTCTAATACATAGAATTTTTCACGAGTAAAAATCTATGATTAGTATCTTATCATGATTTGCTTATAGAAGTAAAATGTTTCGATATTATATTTGGAATAAACAACACCGTTACAAATGTATATTTTTTTATGTTGCAACACAGGTCTGTAAAATAATGACAATGACAAAACATTGCCATTTTATAAGATTAGAAACTATTAAAAATCTGTATTTTATAAAACAAATAGTATTGTTGAATTCGAACTAAAGTATACTTTTATCAAAGTGTATTTCCGATATTTACACTTTTTTATCATCAAACAAAACATCTTTAAAACCCACGTTGTAACCTATAAGTATTGAATAATTATCGACTTTTGTTGCTGAGTGTACATTACGGAAAATACTATAAAGCCACTTTCAAAGTAATTGTTTTTACCTTAGATCAACAATAACTAGATATCGGGTCGGCGCGAAAAATACGTTTAGGTAAATAATAGCTCACTTGAAACGTGAGCTATTATTTTGTTTAGTTTGTTTGAAATACAGCCAATGTAAGCACGTTTCACAATGCCGCAGTGTATTCAAAAGATGGTAAAATAATACCCGAAAAAGCTATTTAACGGCCGGAGTATCTTACTTTCCCTAAATAAATGTTGGATAAGTTATATTTTAAGCTTTAAACTAACAAATAATATTACATTTTGAACAAAATTACCGATTTTAAAATATGGTACAAATGTTAAGTCAAGGCTCGCCGACCATGCACTAAAAAAGTAACTTAAGTTTACAAGCAATAAGTTAACAAAAAGTACTTTAAGTTTGAATTCACACTAATTTGTTTATGTTGTCTTTTCGTTTGTAAGTGACGGGAGTAATTTATTGCTTTGCTCGTTTTATCGTATTAGATAATATTTTGAACATTCGTGACTTTATTACTAGGCGTCATGGTTGTAATTAGGTTGAACTTAAAACTGTTTTAAAACTTTGTTACTCCCTTTCTTAGTAAACAAATAGTTACACATAAGTGTATATTTACGTGGATATAGATTTAGCTTCGATTTTGTACGTGACCATTTATCTAGTTATTGTTGATCGAAGGTTATTACAGTATTTATTTTCAAGTTAATATTAACATTTCTATCTTACGTGGTGTGTAACTTATTTTGTAGACATTTGTAAAAAAATCGGCCATGTGCCGAATAATTTGTGAAGCCAAGTTAATATTAACATTTCTATCTTACGTGGTGTGTAACTTATTTTGTAGACATTTGTAAAAAAATCGGCCATGTGCCGAATAATTTGTGAAGCGTAAATTGACAATCTTTGGTGAAAACATAAAGTTTTTGAGTAGAGATATTTAATTTTGTAATAATACTTTAACTGTTATAATTTACACTTATAGCTATAGATGGTATAGATACTGTACTATCGTTTTAAATATTAATTATAGATGTCATAGACAAAAAAAAAACTATTATGCGATTACGTAAACAATAAGCAAATTAAATGTATAAAAGTATTGTGTCTATGGACGTATGACAAAGTTATCGGAACTACCGGGCGAGGATAACTATAATAAGGTAAAATCCATAGGTATTTGATGTCTGTATATCTGATATTGAAACCGGCAGCAAAGTTATCAAAAAAGTTTCGAACTAACTTACTGCACCTGCTTTAGGATATTTCAAAAAGTGATTTACTTATACATAAAAGCAATGTTATAATTTGAAACTGCTTGAAATTTGAGCGATTATCGATACTAATTCATTGATAACGTTTCGGAAGAACAAAACATCGAGTAAACACTAACGTGAAATATTGTTGTCATGTAACATTATCGATTATTTTAATAGATTTTGTATGTGTTAAATTCAGAAAATTAATGTAAATAAATAAATAATAACAATAGATGTGA
>MU160874.1:15102-29321 GCA_015888305.1 Antheraea pernyi | reverse complement strand
CAAATCTGTATATTAAATATTTTTTGAAAGTTTTGATCGGGGTAGACTTTGCAATTTTTGTCTGTCTGTCTGTTTTTCTGTCCCTGTGAACACGTATCACTCTGAAAGTACCTAATATTACAAGGTTACATCTAGGATAGTTTTTATCTCATAAAACGCAAGGGATTCTCCAGGATAACGGACGAAAGTAAAAAAAATGTAGTTCATGATATTCTTGACGAATTTTGGTAAATTTTCTTTGTGCTATATATAGCAGACAGATTGGCTAAAAAATTAAGCTATATTTCCATATGCTACTTCAAAAAAAAAATATACCAAAAAAAATCAAAGCAGTCATAGGGACTGCCGACAGAAGTGAAAACTCAAAACAATGAAATAACTGTGTTATCTTTTGACTTTTATAAATTATATTCTGAGTTATTTTAAATTTATAATTTGTATATTGAAATTTTTAACATTACATTGGTTTTCACATCCATTGGCAGTCGGAACAATAATTATATACGTTTTTATACAGTTCATTAATTTGTCAAAAATAATAAATATATAAATAAGGCTGCACAATGTCAATACAAAACATCAATATTATGATTTTTGGTAAGGTTTTATCATGAACGCAGTACTTTAGTGGTTCAAACAAACAGACAGACATTTCTAAAAATAATTGAAGTGTATTATTTTATTGCATATTCCAAGATACCTACAACAATTTTTATCACTAAAATCTAAAAAGTATAGATAGACCTTTTTTCGAACTGACTACGCTATTGACCTAGCTAGGTCTTAACAGCTTCACCGGACTACTAAGGCGAGCGTTTAAGGCACTCAGCCGATTTTATTTGGGCAAGTAGCTCAAGGGTGCGCGGCACACCTCGGCTTAGGCTGTTGCCTAATACATGCAATTCGCGACCTATCTTTTTTTTTTTTTTTTACAAATAAAACAAATACATACAGTATAAAATTCTTCAAATCAGCCGAGTAAGATCTGGATATGATTTCCAAAGAAGCAATAACATTGTCGCAATGAACAGTACGGCATGCCAGCGATAATGCTATACGACCCAATGCGCTGAGGTCATCTTGCTGACCCTAGGACAAGAAAAAAATGTGAAACAACAATTTAGACCCGTGACAATTAACACTTAAACTGCAACGGTGTTATTACAAAAAAGTGAAATACTTGGTTTAAAAAGGTTTCCAATTAAATGCGCGACGCTCGCCCGAGGCAAGTTCGCGTTATCCTTTTTCGCAAGTCTAACATAACGTAACCAAAGCGAGACAAAAGAGCAAGATGGCGGACGTTCAGGGACCGCGGTGCCTTTAATTCGAAACCTTTTTTATTTAAAGCAAGTATTCAATACGTATTTAACTATTTTGTAATAACACCTTTTTGGTTTTGTACATTCATTCATATAGAGCTCATCGAAACATTTCTTTAAGTAACTGAGGGCTAATACTGAAATTATTACTTTAAGTTATAGAGCATGCGTATTTGAAGTAATAGAGGTTTTTACTTTATCGAGGTTCTACTGTAGTAAATTTATCTGGACCCTATGTTAATGTGCATGCACAATTTCATGATAATCGATTAGGTAGTTAACAAAGTGTAACAAACGGACAAAGTCACATTAGCATTTGTATTATTAGTAAGTATAAAAATTGTATCTATTTAAGGGTACTTGTAATTACAGTGATCCATGTGATTTATTAAATAAATAGATATTTAATTCTTACCTTTCTATTGCGGTGACTACAAATCCATCGATAGATTTTACGCTCATTATCCAATTGAGAACAAACGGCCGGTAGTCGAAACCGCTATTTATTGTTCAGAAAATATTATAAAGACTAGAATTTTCTATAGAATTCCTAGATTTATATAATACTTCTAATATAACACTCATCTTACCCTCCTTCACCCCTAATATTTATGTTATAAGTTCTCCATTCACAATGCTTTTAATAGAAGTAAATTTTAATTATAATACACATTCAAACAATGTATTGATTATATATGCTAGTATTTATTCTACTAATTGAGTGTGTTGTCATTAACGTACGTTGGATCTAAAATTAAGTATTTCAATCATTATAAAAAAAAGAATACTTGTATATCTTCGATTAACATAATCTTCAAATGACACTGGCTGAATTGCGAATAAGGACAAGTGACTAATAAAAAATATATTTCAAATAACATAGTGGAAAAGAAAAGAATGGCAAAGAAGATTAATCATGTATGAAGGCTCTTTTTTAAAGCGACTATTTCTTATTCAGATCTTACAAGATTTGATTTAAAAGAAATCTTTGTAGAAAAATAAATTTTCTACATATGTTTCACAAACATTTTGACAGCCATTAATAAAATTATACAAAAAAAGCAACAAAATTATACAAAATTTTACTTTATTGACCTGTACTGCCGCACAGGTATGAGTTTTTTTTTTTTTTTGTGTCATAGGTGGCAAACGAACAGGGGGGTCACCTGCTGTTAAGTGATCACCACCATCCATGCACACTAACAACCCCAGAGGAGTCGTAAGTGCGTTGCCATCTTTCGGAGGGAGGGGTTAGGGGAGGGAAAAGGAGAGGAGAGAGGAGAGGGGAGGGGAGATGGGTCTCCGGCGCTCTCACTGACCGAACGAAACGCAACAATGCAAGCACTGTTACTTCACGTCGGTTTTCTATGAGAGGGTGGTACTACCCCGGGCGAGCCGACCCATTCATGCTGAAACCAATAATAGTTTCAGCGTGGCTCTACCACCATTAAAATTACTGTTAAATCGCCATATGCATAATTGTATACGCTCAATTCTGAAATCCAACTATATGACGGCATAAAGTGCCTCCAAGTTATGAAGAAAAATAACAAAGTTTACATATCTTTCATATGGGAAAGCTTCTCACGCTCTAGGAGTGTACTAAACTTAAGAGTTAATATTAAGGGGTCAAATTTCTATTAATAATTTAAGAAAAATTAAATAATTATTAATCAATAATTTGTTTATAATTATTAATTTAAAAAAATATTTCGCAACCTTATAAAAGAAAATCGTTTTACAGAAAAGCACTCTAATATATAAGTAGTATATTCACATATCAGCGATACCTCTAAAAATCTGAGAAGCATATTTTTTGACAAAAAAGAGTTTAGATCACAGCGAAAATATTCAATCTTAAGTAATATGTAGTATGTTAAAGGATACAGTTTATCCTTCCCAGTCATCGCAACACAGGGATTGCCCTGAATCGTGAAACTGTCCAGTTTCCCGAGATGCACCAAATGGCAGATCTCGTTCAGATCTGGTATATTGTTGTGTGCTAAACCAAAGTGTTCCAAGTTGGACGGTAGGTACCGATCGCATTGTCGTAGGTCCATTATACGGTTTCGTTCGAGATTTAGGTACTGTGAGAATATACAACGAATAGCTTAATTCATAAAGATACGTTAACCACAATAATAAAGACAGTTTTTTATCAAAAAAAAAAAAAATACATAAAGATCAAATCTGACACAGTCCAGTTCAAGTCACAATTACATATGATAACCAATATTACAAACATGATGACATATTAAGTTCAAATAACTAGTTTCAAGATTCAGTTGCCTGAAGACATTCCTTGTCAATGTTTTCCTTCAGTCCTATAATTTTTTTATACTTTAAACATGTAATAAGAATGTAAATCAAATGTGCCTGTACTTTTTCCATTTTGAAAAAAAATAAAATAATAAATGCGGTATCTAGGAGTAAGTAATAGAAGATATTTCAATCATTTTTCGAAATATCTGTCTGCCAGATTCTATGAACACGCATCACTGCTAAAGCACTGAGTTCATAATAAAACCTCAATAAAATCATAAAGCATATCCATCCTCGAAAGTAACTTAGTCTTTGTTTCATTAAAATTGGTCCACTCTATCCAAAGTTATTGTATTTTGAATGACGGCTCGAGGTAAGTAAGAGAGAAAAGTAGTAGAATATACTAATATTATAAAGCTTATCTGTTTATTTATTTGGTTGAATGAACTAATCTCAGGAACTACGAAAAAAAAAAGAACTGGTATATTTAACTAAAAAATATGTAGCTGTAACATATGAAACATTATTACTAAGGAGTGTACTTTTACTATTAAAAGTAATATGGCCTTCTTACCTTTAAACTCTTCAAATATGATATATCAGCTATAAATGATATCTGATTATTGGATAAGTCCAGATGCTCCAGATGCATATTGTTATTAAGATGCTCTATCGACTTTATATTGTTACCTTTAAATAAATATATAATAAAGTTGTACAGTTTGTATATATACAATATTGTGATAGGAACAATATGAAATATGTTCTTGTTAAAGTGTATTAGCTTAAATAGTTTGTTCATATCAAACATCACTGTACTGATGAAATAATCTATGAATGCGCAAGGTCAATTCTTAACAATGACATCATATTTCCTAAGCAGATTTATCCTATCAGTTTGCTAACAAATGATTGTAAAAGTATAGTTTTTGTATAGTAATACAGTCCTCAAAGGAATATTAAGAATTGTATTTCTTATTTTCTTGTCATTAAAATAATTTGAATACTTTTTTTCCTCAGAATGGGTTAATATTTAAACACAGTTAGTGGGTATATAATGAGAGCTTAATGAAAATGGGTATATTTTACACCAATTTCATTAGTGTAACCTTTATAGTGTTATTATTTATCTGATGTACACCAATAAGAGTTTAGTGAAAAACCAAACCAAAAAACATTTTAATTATAACCCTCATAATATTCGTAAAGTATAATTAATTAAAAATAAACTAAAGATTATAACAATGTATAAAAAAAATATATATTCAGCAATACTAATAAAAAAGTAATATTACTATTTTTTTAAAACAAGAGTTCCAGATGATAATATGAACAATTTTTAGTATGTTTAAGCTTCAGTTTCCGTTAGTATATTTAAAAAAAATTAAATGTGTTAAAATAACAAGGTATTCCAGCTGAATCCAATGTTATAAAATTTATAAAGAGTTATAATTTGGAATAAAAAATTACCTGCTAATTTTAGCACTTTTAGATATATCAAGTCTTTTAAGCCCTCAATCTGGAGAATGCCATTGTTGTTCAGTGCTAATATACGGATGTTTGTCAGTCTAGACACTCCATGCATTCTTAGTAGAAAGTTATTGCAAATCGACAACTGGAATGAAAATAACAAAGGTGAAGCTATTATGATGCAGGAGTAATGTGGTATGACACCTTATCAATAAAAAAACATCGTAAACATTACTTATTGCAAAACAAAGTCCTCGAACGCGTCTAACTGTTCGCTATCAACTCAAAAACTACTGACCGAATTTTCATGCGGTTGTCCTTAGTAGATAAATTGATTCGTGAGGAAGGTTTTGGTATATAATTTGTCAATATCTTTTTTATTATCAAGGCAGAACAATATGTATCAGGTCCACTAGTTAAAGTATAATATACTATACTATTATATTACACTAAAGAATGGTGAGAGAGCATTTTCTAATCTCGAATGACTACATACTACCCTCTAGTAGAAGGTCAGTCACAAAGCACCTATCAATGTGATCTGGAAGCTGCTTTTGAAGGCTAGTAACTCTCTAGGTTCAGCATGTATACCATCCTATATAGGATATTGCAGTTAAATCCTTAATCTAATTGTACTAATCTATTTGTAAATATGTTCATAGGAAGCGATATCGGAAACTACTGATCTGATTCTGAAAATTCTTTATTACAGGAAAATATATTTTACCCCCTAGTGACACAGTAAATTATATTGATATAGAGTAGTAAATTATAACTAATGCGCACAAAGTCACAAGTGCTTACTAGCATAATATTTATGTAAAAAAAAGTTTTAGAACCTATGGTTTTTTGTTTACATTTTATTTCAGGGTAAAATGAATGGACTATAGACCACATTGTCATTTTAAAATCATACATCTGATTCTGATCTGATCAAACCCCAAATACTAGAAAGTTTAAAAGGGCCTATTTCATAAACAATAAGTACATATGCATAATATTAAATGCATATTTAATAATTACATATTATTTTGTTATGTTGTTGTGAAATATCGATTTTACATTTTTGAATGTTAAAATAAGACAAAATAATTTGGTTAAAGTTAAAATTATAGCCACATTATTACATGTTATCTTTCGAAGGCTAGTTATCGTGAGAACACCTGACTAATAGCCTGTCTGTCAAAATCTCAAGTATACTGAGAGCATACTATAGCCCTTTTAACACCAGGTCTCAGAATAAAATACAAAAGTGTCAACATCATATATGTGTATATTGACTGATACTTTTGATAACATAAACAGGGGATGGAATGGATGGGATGAAGTTACTAAATTTGAGACATACTGAAGTTTTGTACAAACAACAGCCAAGGACTATCCATATTTAGTTGTAAAAACTGATATTTTCGAAATATTCAACCTTTGTTCTAGGTCAATATAACCAGTATGATGTTCTGAACCCACTATAAACCCACCCATAAACTGTTTTTACTGTATTTATCAAATCTAACGACTTCAATGCAAACCACATACTGTTTATGCTATGAAAACTAGTTGATATACTTATATGGAATTAAATAGATTATCAGGACATCAGCACTCAGAATTGAGAATAACATCTATAAGATGTGCCCATCGTTTATGGATATTACATAAAAAATTAAGTGCAAGCTAGGAGAGCACCACTATGTTGTGAGTTTTTCATAAACACAACATTCGTTGAAGGTAAAAATATTTTTTTATACATGATACTTAGGGCTCCAAGTTGTGGGATAGCTTTTTTGTGTTAGACCTATTACATAAAATTAAATACGTTAAGCGAGAATTATCTAAATTAATCCATATGGTAATTTATTTATTCTACTGACGTTCGAAATACATACAATTTAAAAAATAATATTTATTCCTATATTAATATTTCTGTAATTAAAAAGAGGAATGTAAACTTACATTTTCAATTCGACTGTAGGTATCTATATTATCAAGCCGTTGTAATTCATTTTGATCTAATACCAAATTTATAATTGTTTTCGATTCTTCAGTAGGCGCTTTCTCTATTTTTTTCAACCCACGCCTCGAAAGGTCCAATGTCTCGTTCTTGGTTTCTTCTATCAATGAAAACAGTTAATTCACCTATTCCTTGTACTAATTACAAACGAATCGATTGTACTCACCCATATTTACTGTGATTACAACATCTTTTATTTATGTATCAAATTGAGACATTTTCTACAAAAATCAAAATCAACATTTGTAAATTGACGTTCGGAATACTTTGTTTATTTATATTCTTTATGTGATTCCAATTCATTTTCCTAATTACCATATACCTAAAATAATTTCAAAGCCATATTTCCAACATACATATTTTCTTCTAATATTATAATTATATCTGATTTACCGTTTTAATGTTTTTTTCTAAAAGTTAAATCAGCAACCACACCTACAAATTTATTTAATAATTGTTTTTAATAGGTTCAGAACAAACCTAATCATAATTGACATTTGGTAGTGCTTGAATTACTACTTGAATTTAAACGATTTATCGTTTTTTTGTATCGATTTGATATATATTAGGGTTCACTTAATTGAAATTTCATAGTCGATTCTACATAAACCGATGAATATTAAAAAAATAATCCAACACTAGTGCGCGGTGGCGGCGGTGTTGGCTAGGTTAGTAAAAATATTTTTGTAATAAATGATTTTCTTCAACAATTTCTGACAATTTTGAATAATTTTACAACAAACAAAGTAACGGTGTCGAAATAAACAGTAGACAAGTAAAAATTTACAAGGTTTCATTCAATTTTATTCTAAATTAGAAGGACGCGATCATTGACATTTTTATGTGTAAAGTTTTGATAAATTGGTCAACACGAAGAATTTTTCGAATATCACAATTTGAGTTGGATTGGTCCCGATTATATAGGAGTAAATAACTTCAAATAATATTTAAAAAAACTGAGGCCGCTACTATTTTCTATTTATAGCTATACCTAGCATATTTTAACCTCTTTCTTTTTTAGGCGGGAGAATGATTTTGGCAAAGGGCCTGAGGCCCCTACAGGTGGCCAGTGTGATATTATTTGTGAGGATTCTGTCTGTTTTCCTCGTTCGGACGTGGTATGTGCCTGATGAATATTGGCAGACCCTGGAAGTTGCGCATAAGCAAGTGTTTGGATATGGAGCCTTAACATGGGAATGGCAGAAAGGGATAAGAAGTTATTTATACCCTAGTCTTGTTGCAGTATTTTATGCTGCATTGAAGATTACTGGTCTAGATTATCCAGAAGCTGTGGTAAGACTTACAGTTGTATTATTAACTAGCTTCTGCTCGTGACTAAGTTCGCGTGGAATGATGATATATAGCCTATAGACTTCCTCGATAAATGAGCTACCTAACACTGAAAGCATTTTTCAAATTGGACAAGCAGTTCCTTCTCATTCAACCAAACAAACTCTCTAACTTTATTATATTATATATTAGAAGACCCGGTAGTCAAAATGTCACCATTGTTTATTCATTTTAGAGGTTTCAATATTATTGTGTTTTTCTTTGACAAGAGTGATAATTAATGCTTCATGTTATTGATGACATTGTAAAAAAAACTTATTTCCAATTTTTCATATTGACAAAACTTTAAAAAATGACCTTTAGTCATCAATAACAAATAAACAAAAAATAAGGAATATCATTTGACAGACAGGAAAAAAGATATTGAATTGATTTAACTTCACTATTTATATTTATACTATATATACTATATAATTGACTCAATTACATATTATTAATTAAAAAAAAACAACCTTTTTATTATTTCAGTAGTTTAAAATATTTAAATTTCATTACCTCTCTTGTGCGAGATGAGTCATATGTAAATGACTACCATAACAGATCACACTACTTTTTAGGGCATGTAGATGAGTAGTTATAACTTAATTCTTGAAATCAAGGTTGAAATCTTTAAAATGAACATATAAATTATATTGGCATTCTCTTCGATATGAAATCTTGATTTACTGGTGTCAGAACGGGTTTGTCCCTGATATTGAAGTTTAAGGAAATAAACATAAATTAGAGTATAAGACTGTTGTAGTTTGGGGCAAAGCTCCGGGTTATCTGATCACCCTCAAGAGCTTGAAGCTATACATCTCAAATTAAATGACCTATTACAAGGTCCAAGACAAAAAATAATATCTTTTAATGCACACATAATCTAAATAAAAATAATAATAAATAATAGTGCTTTCTCAATAAATTGATTTTATTTTAATATATTGACTGTGGAGGTTTTTCGCAAAATCTACATACAACCACTCCTTGAATATGGCTTCCAGATATAGAGTCCCTACTTCCAGAAATATATAAACCTTCTAGAAAGTGTTAAAAAAAAGCTGGAGGTTTTTCGCAAAATCTACATACAACCACTCCTTGAATATGGCTTCCAGATATAGAGTCCCTACTTCCAGAAATATATAAACCTTCTAGAAAGTGTAAAAAAAAAGCCACAAAAATACCAATACCCAGACAGACTGCTTGCACTGCACCTGACTACTCTCGAAGAAATACGCCTTCATGGAGACCTCATAGAAACATACAAAATAGTTACTAATAAATACAACCTGCCATACTTATGTGAAATATATATTTTAAGAGACATGACAAAATCTACAAGAGGAAATCAAACTAAAATATGTCAATCACTTTCACACACAACAATTGCACACAATTTCCTCAGTAACAGAGTGGTACTAAACTGGGACTGATTGCCAGACAAAATAGTATTTCCTAATTCTGTATATGGTTTTAAAAACCGACTCAACAACTGGCTCCGGACTAATAAACTCACTTTAATCAGTGAACATTGCAGTAACCAAAGCCCGACAAAAAATTTCGACACAGTGTGATATAGACATCAGCAATTATTCTGCTTGTCTATTAACTATAAATAAATATTTTATATTTTCACCTTATACAAAATAATATTCTGTATTTATGATTTCTGTATATCCCAAGCATTTTCTGACTACAAGAATGTGACCATTTCACTATATAACTGGAAACTGCCCTCTGTGCATAAGGAGTATTCATTTGATTGTCATTCAAATTTTTAATAAACATTAAATATAACAAATATCAGGCTACAATTGGTATTCAAAAATAAATGATTATTCCTTTGCTTTTAGGTATTGCTTCCACGCATCTTCCAAGCAATTCTCAGCACCGCTGCCGATTATAGTTTCTACAAATGGACTGGTGGTCGTAAATGGGCCTTATTTCTAGCTCTTACATCATGGTTTTGGTTTTATACTTCTGGTAGGACGCTACTGCAGACTATGGAGACAGTTCTCGTGGCTATAGCTTTGTCTGTATTCCCATACAAAGATGGGAAATTAAGTTACTATGATAAAGGTATGTTATAATATCATTGGGAGCTACTGACATCTATTTTAAAAATTACATTATAGTTATTTTTATCTTATGTTTATTATTGTGTTTTTTTTTTCATTTAATTTTTCTGCTGGTAGTTGGTTTTCACCGTTTTTCTGATTTAGCTTGTTTTACTGAAAAATCCTTGTAAGTGTTGGCAACCCAATATAAATAGGAGTCATGTAAATATTTGTATTAGCATTCTTTTTTCCACCTCTCACCAATAGCAAATATATGACTTCTGATTCCATAAATCATTGAAAAGTCTTTTTAATTATTCGGAAACTAGCAAGATATCAGTCAAGCAAGTCCCAGTCCCATTCTGTTTTATCAGTATTGGGCACTGTACTTCAAAGATACATTAGGGAACTGCTCAAAAGGTTGAGGTCAGTTGAACACTTTCATGCACAAGAATTGCACACAATTTCCTTAGCAGTAGAGTAATACTCAACTGGAAGTGATTGCCTGATGAAATAGTATCTGCTAATCCAGTACATTATTTTTAAAATCGAGTCTTACAATTGTCTATGAACAAATAAACCAAGTTTAACATCTATAGTGATAAAAAGTTCAAAAATTTCGACACATGTGTGTGATATAGGCATATCAGCAATTATACTGCACCCCTATTTAAAAAAAAAGGAATTGAATAGGTTATATACTATAGTGGTTCATATATTCCTAGGTTTATCATAATACATAGATAGATACATAACTATAATTAAGCCTGTTGTAGTGCATTTTTTAGTTTTTTTATTTTATTTTATTTTTGTAATTTGTTATATACCTATATATAGTACTAGCAGGACCGGCAGACGTTGTCCCGCCCTGATTATAAAAAAATCCTTGACAAATTATATACCAAAACGTTACTCATGAATCACTTTATCCACTGGCGAAAGCCGCTTGAAAATCCGTTCAGTAGTTTTTGAGTTTATCGCGAACAGACAGACAGACAGACGCGGTAGGGGACTTTGTTTTATACTATGTAATGATAATCTCACTAATCCGGCACTTCGATAGATCGACATGTCCAATAATCCGGCACACGCCCCCCTCGCCCCTCTACACCTATGATACATTGATTTGTTCAAATACCTGCATACCATAGGCAGAAGAAAACGGCAATATCTACCAAAGATATTATAATTCTTCGCAACATGCGAGAAAAGGGTTTTAAGCAAGGACTACAAGTTGCACAAAAGTCAACCTCAATAAAGGATTATTTTAAAACTATATAATTACCTGTTAATTTAATACATTACACACGTTTATTCTCTCTATGAAATGCTTCATTCATTACCTATGACTTTTTCACTATAATCCAGTAATCCGAACATTCCAATAATCTGGCACCCTCCGTTTTTAATAGTGCCCTATTAGTGAGATTATACAGTACTTTTTTTGCAAATTGATACTATAAGCTAAATAAACCTTACAAATTTTGTTAGTAGTTTAAAAAAAATTTCTACATTCAGGAAAGTTAACAAAATATCATTGATTTATAGAGAGTACAAAATGGATATGGCTGGCAGTGGTATGTGTGTTCTTGAGGCCAACATCAGCACCGATTTGGGTCGTCCTCTGCTTGTACAACCTGTTTACAACGAACCAAGGGCGTTTGCGTTTACTTGTCCGTACTTATGTACCTATCGGGTAAGTCCTCACAATTTATACAAGACTATCTTCTGCCCGCGACTTCGCCCTCGTGGAATAGTTACTTTAACGCTAACACTCAGCAGAAGCTCTCGAACGGAAATAAACCCCGAATTTGAAACATTCTTCATTGGTGCTCCGATCTTATTGGTGATTGGTGAGCTTAGCGTGATGATACATAGCTTCCTTGATAAATGAGCTATCTAACACTGAAAGAATTTTTCAAATCGTACCAGTAGTACCTAAGATTAGCGCGTTCAACCAAGCAAACAAACCCTTCAGCTTTATAATATTAGTGTAGATTTCTATTATAAGTGTACAAATCCTTACTAATATTATAAACGTGACTGTGTGTTTGTCTGTTACGTTGTCATGCCGTAACTTCTCAACCAATCATTATGAAATTGTGAATACAAATAAGGACACACCTTTCATCTAGAAAAAGAAACTCATAGAAAGGGATATGTCAAATGTACATTAACGCGAGAAAAGCCGCGTGCAAAAATTAGTTTTGTTATAATGCAAAAAAAACACCATTTGAATAAGAGTGAAGATACTTGTTAATTATTTTGTCTGAAGTCTTTTTAATATTTTTGAAGTTATACTTCTTTTGGCGCGTTAGGGAAAAATGATGAGAGTAAATTTTTACGATGCGCGCGCACACCGTCACGAAAAACCGACACCATGAAGTTAGCTATAGTCAACGTTTTGTTTCTTTGTATATGTTGTTTGCATTTTTTTGTATTAAAACTTTCAATTTATTAAATATCTTTTTTCTATTGTTAGTGTCGTTTTTTCTACAAACGTAGTATAAGGCGAAAGATAACATTTTTGAAAAGATTTTTATCTTGTTACGCCAAAGAAGTATAACTTGTAACGAGTGTACATAATAAGTACACACACATTTTGAATATTCCGACTAAAAGTTATGGATTATTTATATTTCAGATTAATTGCGGGTGGTGCATTAGTAGTTCTGGACTCATATTTCCATGGAAGCCTCATTGTAACGCCTTGGGAATTCTTTAAATTCAATGTTCTCCATGATATCGCCTCCTTCTACGGGAAACATCCTTGGTAAGTCTCCATTTCTGAAAAGAGTTGTTTGGTGAAATGTTTTGTAAACAGGTCTAGAAAACTATTTGCAACATGTTTCTGCAATGAAATTTATGAAAGGAGTTGAAAAGTATAAAACGGTTATTGATTAGGTTTTCAAATAGGTATACACAGAAACAAACAAGAAAATAAGTATTGTATATCCAATTTCAGTCCTTTTATTTGGTTAAAATTTGATTTAGTGTTCTAATATGAAAATTGTTTATTGTTCATGCCTTTGACATGTTCCTGAATAAACTAGAAAACGAAATAATATATATATATATACATACATATAGTACATTTTTTACTCCGCTACTTACTCCGCTACGTACTCCGCTCTGAGATACTCCGCTACTTACTCCGCTACGTACTCTGCTCTGAGATACTCCCCATCGCGACATTTTGTTGAAAAGGACCCGCTATATAAATATTAAGTGTAATCCGCAGTGCAATTCTTTTCAATTAAGTGTTTATCAATCGTGTGTGAACGATCTGGTGGCCATCACCCCTGTGACACTCGTGATCCGTGGACGTGCGAGGACGTGCCGCATCCAGCTATTTTGGTAAGCGAAAGTGCTGTACATACCTCCCAGTATCGATCACATACTTTCTCAGAGTACAAACTAAATTAGTCTGACACGCATCCACGTGTTCGGACATAAGTTTTTTCAAACCGCATGGTGAACGGCTATTTACACGCCTGCCCCACCACACAGAAACAAACAAGAAAACAAGTATTGTATATCCAATTCCAGTCCTTTTATTTAGTTAAAATTTGATTTAGTGTTCTAATATGAAAATTGTTTATTGTTCATGCCTTTGATATGTTCCTGAATAAACTAGAAAACGAAATAATATATATATATAAATATATAAGTACATTAGAGTGTAAAAAGCACAATAAGAGTGTAAGGGGTGTCAATAACATCTATAATAAGTCTTGAGACATCAAGCCAACCTCATCTGTACGTGGTGCA
>MU160873.1:29757-59990 GCA_015888305.1 Antheraea pernyi | reverse complement strand
ACAATTTATCCATAAAAAAATAATATAACATTAACGTTTATCGTAACTATTTGCGCCTTTACAGGCAACATATGTCGGCTTAGTAAAAATAAAAATACGTGCGTCGTCTCGTGATAGAGTTTATTCTCGTTTTTTAAAGGGGTGTTAATTGTAACGGACTCAGAGCTTTGTCCTGATTGGGTCGTTCGCGTAGATGCCACGCTCCGGGTGTCGCCGTCTTGATTTGAAGCGTGAACAGTAACGTTACGCTCAACACCTCAGAACTCGTAACGAATTAATTAACGGTAGATTATTGTCTCTTTTTATCATTTATAAATAGCATATAAAAGAGTGGATGTACGCACGTGAGAAGTTATACCACTTTTGCGAGAATATAAGACACAGAATATAATACACATGTTGAACCGTTTCTAGTGGAGTCAAAAATAATTATTATAAGGCCAACTAACTTCATATGTTGTTACATCGTCGCACGCGACTTCCATTTCGAGTTAAAAAACGTGTGTACACGCGGTAGAAGTGGAACTTTCAAAAAGAAAACAAGAAGAGAATATGTCTCACTGTTCTGCAATATTCGAGGGGAATCGAGACACTGCTTCCACTTTACCCGACAAAGTCTTACCCCCACCACTTTTTGCCATACAAAAATGTTGTGGATCGGAATTTTAAAGTCCTCCCATGACAAATATCACTTCAAAAATTGCTCCAAATACGCTAAAAGAAGTATAGCTTCAGCGAGGTCAGTCTCTACTTTATCTAGTCTTATTAAACTAAGTAGCAGATTTATCCCGCTTCCTATTTTTCAGAACGTCTCGCTCACAATACCATGCCTCCTAACAATCTCATAAGTCGCACATTCTCAATATCTCAGATATAGACATTTACATAGTACTGCCATAAGCCTATTATTCCCTGCTATCTCGATTCTACCATCAATAAGTGGACCATTACGCAAGGTAAATCTTATATATACATTTCGTTTTGTCTGTATTAAGCAATAAATGAATTAATGCAAACGAATCGGGAAATATATTTAAGCTATTGTCAAGGTATCATGGCGAGTATTCTGAAGAGTTATTCAATTTATTTCCTCCTGTTCTCTTCCATAACCGAACTTCGCACTGTGGGCATCGGAGCCACAGTTTCAGGGTAAATTGCATCTTGGTAAGCACTTAATAGTTCGCGACGTCTTTGTTGTAATGTGAAGCTCTGAAACAACCTCCCTCCATGTGTTTTCTCCTTTCTTTGGCACGGGGCCCTTCAAGCGTAACGTAAAGAGGCATTTACGCTGATCGACAAACACTGGCGGCAAACATGACCAGTTAACTTGTGTTTCGGAGGTCGCTGTTTTTTTGGATTTTACTGTACTTCCCATCAGACGTAGTGTAGTCACTTTGCCGTGATAGAATAAATTAAAATAAACAGGCAATTTCCATCGGAATCAACCGATCTTCAAGAAAGTTGGAATTTATGTATAATTCGGTCCAACTTGAAAAATAGGATAGTTTGTACTTCGATTAATGGCCTCAATATTTGTTAATTAGAAATTAAATGATTGTCAATGTTTATTATTGTTATAAAGTGTAAGTTTCATAATTCTTGAACAGATAGCTCTTTTAAAACTGTAGGAACAACTGTTACAGATAGATATCTCATAAATAGGCCCACATTCTAATTTTGACTTTATTTTTAAATTCCAGTTTTTTGAATAGTGCACGTGTTCTGTTAATCTATTTACTAGGTAACCTCGCTTTTTCTGTATCAAGTTTTTAGGCAGACTCCCATTACCATTGCGCCCCATGGTACCAAATACTTTATATTAATTTTAATTCAACGTGTACAACTAAGCCACAGCAACGCATGGCCGGGTCTGCTAGTACATTTTATTAATTGAAAGTAGAGAAAAGTTGATATATTTTAATCAAGCCGTAATAATATTTCTCGAGTACTATAACAATCACTGGCTAAGCGTTATGAGATACATTCATTACAATAATTTCTTCTCATGTTATTAAGTAAATTACAGTAATTTCGTTGATCTCATTAATAGTAAGTGATTTAACTGTTCTTAGTCACTTTATTAATACAGTAATATCACGTAACGTTTGTCAATGTCTATTACGTCATCGCGTTGAGCTTCTCGAGGACTTGCGTTTCTATTATGGAATATAATAAATTATTATTGGAATTGTACTAACCCCTCTTGACACTATTACTCAACGTAGTCGAAATGTATGAAAGATAATATAAAAAGAGACGGAATATTACTCTGAATAGTTTCATATAATAATGTTCATATATTATTTGAATGACGATGAATAAAATAAACAAATTTTCTTATATGTAATTTGGTATTATTATCCATTTATGACAGAACTAGCTTGTATAAGAATTTGCTCTCCTCAAATAAATAATTCTGTATTAAGTTATATCCATTATATGGATAATAATATAAGGGCTATAATTTAATAAATATTATGGATTATATTTCTTATTCAGGTTAACAGACAAAATATCACTTTTTGTTCGGTTTATCTAGATATCTAACTAAGTAATAGTAATCTAAATCAATCTAAGTAAAAACCACAGTTACCATTCTTATCTTCTACATAATACGAAATGATGTGTTTTTCAAAGCTCTTTTTGTGCAATGAAATATGATACTTAGATAAGATTTTTTGTTTCTGGCAACCGATCTTCCAAGTTATTACTGTTGTTATCGAATAGGTAGTAATATTACAAGTGTCTTGCGATAATCTCAATGTTCTAACAAGATGGTGGTCCCCATTTACGAAATTGCTTAAATTCTTATAAAACCAAATTAGTAGTTAACAACACGTGTGAAGTCGCGGCGAATATCTAGTATAACATAAAACTGGGCTGAACGTGATCGAACTCATACCTATTTGATTTTTCGCTTCATTTAGCTATCGTTTCTGATCTTTGCGAAAAGGGGTCTTCGATAGCGGATCGGACAGTATAAAACCTCCAATAATCTAATTTACTTATCCGCCTTCACTTCGGTGATCTCTAAGTTAAATTTAAGAAATAAATTGTAATTTCCAAGGTTCCGGGGATGTAGCTTCGAAATTGTACAATTTTGATTTCCTACAATTTTTATAATCCTTTCTTATATTTGTACTATAATTAATTAATTGACTGTGTCTATATATTTAATGTATGTTCGCAAAACTTAGATTTGTAGATATGTATGTAGATGAGATATGTAGATGGATCTAGTAAAATACCAACATAATTTAAATACTAGAAACAGCAACAAATTGGGCTATTCATGCTTAAGACTCACTAAGTCCAAAAACAGTTTTTTAGGTAATAGTGTAAGGTTATATAACAATGTCCCAAAACACATTACGGATTTGCCGGATAGTGAGTTCAAGAATCATGTCAAGCGAATTTTAATATCTAAAGGCTATTATAGGGTGGATTAATATGTGAACGATTGTGATGTTTGGAAATGACGCCTCTCTCTGTGCATCCACTAATAACGAATGTTACTATAAATGTTTTGTAAAAATACCTAACATGAACATATGAGATCACCTCACATACGTACATATATTCATACATTACACACATCTTGGAAGGATTTTATTTTTTCCCTTACTCGACCTGAATCGAGTAGTTTAGCTCCTTTCATTTCCATGTAAACGTTTATGGATCATGCCATTTTAATTGTATGATTTACAAACGAATATATGTATGAATAGCTTAGAATAGTTTAGCTAGGTCTGATATGGGATACCGGTAACAAGTACCAAGCCGAGGTGTGCCACGCACCCTTGAGCTAGTTGCCTAAATAAAATCGGCTGAGTACCTTAAGCGCTTGCCTTAGTAGCCCGGTGAAGCGGTAAAGAACTTTCCAGGTCAAGAGCGTAGTCAATTCGAAAAAAGAACAGAAAATATAACATGAAAAGATAAACCAAATCGAGTTTCTTGCCGGTTCTTCTCGATGACTGGGTTGTTTTCCGAACCGGTGGTAGCTTTAATGTTACTTTGGTGTAAGGGCTTTCCCCCTTCCCCAGTCCGGTCAGTGAGAACGCCGGAGGCACACCCCCTACCCCCCAAACACAGGCTGGCAACGCACTTGCGACTCTCCTTGTTGCAAGTATCTATGGACGGTGGTGATCACGTAACATCAAGTGACCCGCCTGTTCGTTTGCATCCTATGATATATAAAAAAAATGACAGACGGAGATTCCACCAAAGACTCAAAACTCTTATGTATTGTTCGGGTAACTGAGTGTAAAGAATAGAATAGTTGAAACGATGGTGGCTCAGTTGATAGCCTGTTCGGGTACCGCGTCGATGGACGTAGGTTGGAATCCTTGTAACTGGATCGAAGCTTTCGGTGAAGGCGAACATCACTATGAAACTATAAAATGGTGGTAGACCATTTTCTAAGCTCACTCGCTACCTTCAAGTAGAAAATCTGCTCGCCAAGCACCTACTGATAAGCTCCGGCAGCTGCATTTAAGAGCCAGTCCCTTTAGGCTTAGCTTGCTTACCACCTTAGACTATATCATCATTTAACATCAAACTATATTGTGATTAGACTTTAAAAAAAACCTATCATTACATAGTATAAAACAAAGTCCTCTGCCGCATCTGTCTATCTGTTTGCTTTGAGCTCAAACACTACTGAACGGATTTTCAGGCTGTTTTCACCAGTAAAAAGAGGGATCCATGAGAAAGGTTTAAGTATCGGGGTGTAAGCGGTGTCGAATAACACTCAAGTCAACCTCACCTGCACGTGGTGCACCCTGCTGAATAACGAACGAGGCAATGCCGAAAGCGGGGTGGTAGGGTTTTACAGCCTGACTGGGTCGCAACTACCATGTATATGGCGAAAAAGCCCGTCATAGTGATTCACTTCCGTGGGTCGCGTTTCGGGATCAGCTTGCGCATATCCAGCTTTTCGTAGGCAGGCATGACAGTGGCGACCGGCGATAGATAGTGTGTCACTCGGTGGTCGCCTTTGGATTGTACTGTGTTTACCATCAGGCACAGTGCAGTAATTTTGCCGTGCTACAATAAAAAAAGAAGTATATAATTTGTTTATGTTCTTCTTATTATCAGAGCAGGACAAGTCCGCCAGGCGCCCTAGTAAAGTATAAAAATACTCGAGAGGGCTTTAAAACATGTCCTAAATCTACTATGGTCTCATCACGATGTTTCTCTTTACCAAAATCTTAAGCTAAATGGCCGAATACACTAATATTAAACTCTCATTGCTTCAATTACTTTCTAATAGTCATATAGCCTCTTAATTTAATTTTAAGTTAGAACTTTCATCTTTTGGATTTAACTACTGTAGTATTTTTCCAAGTCAGTGTTTTGCTACAATTTCCCAGATTTCAGAATTTACCCAATAAATTATGATACAACGAAAAAAAAAGTTGCCCTTCACCGTCGAGCCTAGTAATTTAATTCGAATTATAATTTATTTCCTACATGTGCATCAGTCTCAATAAAAGCTTCATAAATCCAACGTTTCATAGTCGAATTATTAGTTTTCCAAAGCATCTGTTGATGTGTTCCGAGCAGATGCATTTGAGAGCCAGTCCCATTTTGGTTTAGCCTGTTTACCATCTTAGACCAGATTTTTCAAGTGGTAGAGCCACGCTGAAGTTATTACTGGTTTCAGTATGAATGGGTCGGCTCGCCCGAGGGCTTCGTAGTGCCACCGTCTCACGGAAAACCGACGTGAAGTAACAGTTGCGTTTCGTTCGGTCAGTGAGAGCGCCGGATAACCCACCTCCCCTCCCCTTCTCCCACTTCTCCACTCCCCCTCCCCCAAACACAGGGTGACAACGCACTTGCGGCTCTTCTGGTATTGCAAGTGTATATGTATTGCACTTAACATCAGGTGACCCACCTGTTCGTTTGCCTCCTATGATATAAAAAAAACCACATCGTAATTTCACATCAAATAAGACTGTAATTAAACTCTAATACATAGTATTAAAAAAAACTACAATAACTGTGCGAATATAGACAACCTATTATAATATATAACCCCTATGTATTTTATTAGACAGGCAATTAAGAAATTCACTTTTGGCGCAATTTCCAAGAGCTTAGCTTGGAGCCGTGTGGACGTGATTTTCACAAAGTAATGAGTTAAGTAACAAGGAATTAATGGAATATTATATAGAATGTTGCCTGTGTAGTTTTGTTTATGAAGAATATTACTTAGAACTAAAATATAATGCCATATTACGTTCCATAGAACTAATTAGTCATTACATTCGACGCTGCATATAGCATTCCCAACCGAAGATGAGATGAACCAATATAATGGAGCCAAGACTATTATGAAAAATGTACACTCGTTTCTTACGATCTTTTTCCTCAAATGAATGAAGAAAGTAATAAAAACTTAAACTCATTTTGTTCATATTTGTAAAAAAATGAAGCGTAGTTATCATTTATGTTCAATATACCGCACTACCTACACCTGTTACTTGGATAGTTTTGCGTTGACGGCAGAAGAAGAGGCACTGACGAAGCCAACAAACAGCCTAATGTTAAAAATATCAAAAACTGAACAAACGTTTGTAATTGTATCTCAAATTATATTTAATTTATTGATAAAAAGAAATAATTTGACGAGATAACATACCTTATTTATTATATCTTAATTACACAGTTTACATCTTCACAAGATATATTTACTATATAATGTATATGCATAAAAATTCCTAGCTGAGATTGTGTAAAAAAAAACAATAATGTATAAGTTAATTAGGAAAATAAAAAACGCAAATGTTTTATAAGTTTCGTCAACATCAAAATTTTGCGATAAGTATCACTTTAATAGCAAATATGTTGAAAAAAAACCTCATAATAAGATTCAAAGCACGTAAATTTAAATAATATACAATTAGAATTAATGAAAACATTACTCTTCAGATTGTCGCACTGTCGTTTTTATAGAACGTAACTTGGTGCAAAAAAACTTGGTACAAAAAAGCTTAGCATTATAAGATCAGCTCGTATATCAGCCTCCGTTACGTTGCACTTTTATTGGCGAAAGCGAAACAACGGGAGTAGTACGCGAAAACAGAGAACACAAGTATTTCCCGGCGCGCGGCGGTTTGACGAACTCCGTTAAAAATAGTTAAGGCGAACAAAAACTTTTTCTTGGTCAACTCAAGTACACGCAAAACAAGCATCCAACTGTGGAATCTAGTATCGGGGATACGGACTGACACAGCTGCCAAGTCGATGGTACCTTGACCGGACGGACCAGCGACGATATCATATTGTGTATGGGGCCGTTCAAGTATTTGATACGTAAGCAGAATTTTTGTAATTTCTGACCAGCCCCTACCCCTGGTTTACAAAAATAAGCTCTTAAATAAACAGCTCCCATGCTTACGTAATTATATATATAAATATTTTTAAAACTGTTCTGGTTAAATAAATATTGCTGACGTATCACTTCCCAGACCCCCCACCCCCTAAGCCATCAAAGATAAGCAAATAAAGGACCTATTGAATGGCCCTTAGGTAGGTACGACACCTCATATTCCTCCAATAGATATACTCTATTTCCTCAGAAAATTAACAATCGTAAGTGGTAGAGACTCTTAAATACTAATTTGTCTATGACAAAGAGGGTTACAATAATTTTAATGCCACAGTAAAAGCCACAGTAAAAGTTAAAATTTAAGCCAAACTTATAACAATTCTCATAAAATATTCAACATCATAATCCTTCCATTACTCGAGTTTTCATTATAATTGTTCCGTAATATGTGTTAGGGAAATATGGAGGCATACTTAATGTCTTCGTTTTAATATTCACAACCTTTTGTGCTTGGTTGAATTATGTTAAAATCGCCATGAAGCGTCTCGTAGGGTTAGTAAAATAATTAACACGGCTAGCGTAGGAACTAACTGATGGAAATCGTCACGTAAAAAAAAAGAGTTATGCCTCCTTTTCCCGCTCTCTGGTTTTTCTACGTTATACGAGGGTATATGCATGCGACTATCGAAATCCGAGCAAATGTATATCGTGTGCTTCTATACAATGATTTTAAAGGCATGGAAACATTGTTAAAAGTTACTTTTACATGGGTTTTTTCTAATAAAATATGAAAACATTCATTATCTCATATGTAAAAATTATATGGGTATTTATTTTATTTTTGGCAACCAATTTTCGACTAGGTTATTACTACCATTTTCGAGTAGGTAACGATATTACAAGATTCTTGCAATCATTTTAATGAAGTAACTAGATGGTGGCCGTTTTGTTACAAATATCCAAGGAGTTTTTGTGGCAAGTCAGAATCCATGCTCCGTGGAAGTATTTCCGACCCACTTCGCTTATGCACAATTACCAAACTATATTACGTATAACACAGATAATATTACAAAATATAGAGCCAAATAACACAAGATTATGAATAAAATAGAAAATCGATTCACCAGATTAGGCCCCCCTCGGCAGCGGCTCAAGCCTAGGTCCGTTCCCTCGGCGTAGAGCTCTTGAGTGTGCTGCTCGCGCGATACAGTGACACAAAATCTTACATCACTGCAACAAAATTACACATATCACCTCCACACACGTGGACGCATACACGCTTACACATGCGAGTGGAAGGGTTTTATTTTTCCCCTTGTCAAACTGAAATAAATTAGAAAATTATCCGATACGAAATATATATAAGTTATTGAGGTATTATATGTATGCCTGGTACACATATATGTTTCAACAACTCATATATGTATGAATAGTTAGCTTAGCTTAAGTTAGCTCAGCAGAATTGCATGTATCAGGCAACAGCCCAAGCCGAGATGTACCGTACACCCTTGAGCTAGTTTTCAAATAAAATCTGCTAAGTGCCTTAAGCGGTCGCCTTAGTAGTCCGGTGAAGCTGTTAAGACCTCGCTAGGTAGGTCAATATCATAGTCAGTTCCAAAAATAAAAAGAAAAAAAAGAAAATCCATTACATGACATTTGAAGAACGTAAGCAGAATTTTTGTAATTTCTGACCAGCCCCTACCCCTGGTTTACAAAAATAAGCTCTTAAATAAACAGCTCCCATGCTTACGTAATTATATATATAAATATTTTTAAAACTGTTCTGGTTAAATAAATATTGCTGACGTATCACTTCCCAGACCCCCCACCCCCTAAGCCATCAAAGATAAGCAAATAAAGGACCTATTGAATGGCCCTTAGGTAGGTACGACACCTCATATTCCTCCAATAGATATACTCTATTTCCTCAGAAAATTAACAATCGTAAGTGGTAGAGACTCTTAAATACTAATTTGTCTATGACAAAGAGGGTTACAATAATTTTAATGCCACAGTAAAAGCCACAGTAAAAGTTAAAATTTAAGCCAAACTTATAACAATTCTCATAAAATATTCAACATCATAATCCTTCCATTACTCGAGTTTTCATTATAATTGTTCCGTAATATGTGTTAGGGAAATATGGAGGCATACTTAATGTCTTCGTTTTAATATTCACAACCTTTTGTGCTTGGTTGAATTATGTTAAAATCGCCATGAAGCGTCTCGTAGGGTTAGTAAAATAATTAACACGGCTAGCGTAGGAACTAACTGATGGAAATCGTCACGTAAAAAAAAAGAGTTATGCCTCCTTTTCCCGCTCTCTGGTTTTTCTACGTTATACGAGGGTATATGCATGCGACTATCGAAATCCGAGCAAATGTATATCGTGTGCTTCTATACAATGATTTTAAAGGCATGGAAACATTGTTAAAAGTTACTTTTACATGGGTTTTTTCTAATAAAATATGAAAACATTCATTATCTCATATGTAAAAATTATATGGGTATTTATTTTATTTTTGGCAACCAATTTTCGACTAGGTTATTACTACCATTTTCGAGTAGGTAACGATATTACAAGATTCTTGCAATCATTTTAATGAAGTAACTAGATGGTGGCCGTTTTGTTACAAATATCCAAGGAGTTTTTGTGGCAAGTCAGAATCCATGCTCCGTGGAAGTATTTCCGACCCACTTCGCTTATGCACAATTACCAAACTATATTACGTATAACACAGATAATATTACAAAATATAGAGCCAAATAACACAAGATTATGAATAAAATAGAAAATCGATTCACCAGATTAGGCCCCCCTCGGCAGCGGCTCAAGCCTAGGTCCGTTCCCTCGGCGTAGAGCTCTTGAGTGTGCTGCTCGCGCGATACAGTGACACAAAATCTTACATCACTGCAACAAAATTACACATATCACCTCCACACACGTGGACGCATACACGCTTACACATGCGAGTGGAAGGGTTTTATTTTTCCCCTTGTCAAACTGAAATAAATTAGAAAATTATCCGATACGAAATATATATAAGTTATTGAGGTATTATATGTATGCCTGGTACACATATATGTTTCAACAACTCATATATGTATGAATAGTTAGCTTAGCTTAAGTTAGCTCAGCAGAATTGCATGTATCAGGCAACAGCCCAAGCCGAGATGTACCGTACACCCTTGAGCTAGTTTTCAAATAAAATCTGCTAAGTGCCTTAAGCGGTCGCCTTAGTAGTCCGGTGAAGCTGTTAAGACCTCGCTAGGTAGGTCAATATCATAGTCAGTTCCAAAAATAAAAAGAAAAAAAAGAAAATCCATTACATGACATTTGAAGATCCCGGTAAAAACTCAAATTAATCCAATCTGTATATAAAATGTTTTTGATATGTGTGGAACGATGCAGAAACCAAAATATCTGTGAAACGGACGTCGGAAATATAACGAAGTAAAAGGCGGCTAAAGTGTAGTCGTTCCTTGTATATCGAAAACCTTTTAAATCTGTTTAGTGCAACGAAAGAGCAATTTTAAAGCTTTCAGCAAAGTTCAAGTACACGTAACTTATTGTTTATAAAAATATTTTAGACGAGCGTTTCATACAACAGTAAAAAATGTGGCACGAGGCATTAAACTTTTTATATTTCTGTGTATATACACCTCCCTTGGGAATTATTAAAAAAGTTGAATACAATATTGTGAACGCGATGCCCTCAAACAGTTGGCCTGTAAAAGTTTATCGAGTTTTTTTTCTCATGACTTGTAAAGAGATTGAAAGGTTTCGAAACAGAAGTTTTAAATGAAAAAATGTAATTAACTACCGTTTTAATTACAATATAAAACTTAATAACGTTGAAATGTAGTCTATCCCAGATAAAGAAATTTTACAATTAGAGGATTCTCACAATTGAATCACTAGTTCTGGAGGTTACATGCAAATTTATATACTTTATTAACTATTAGCATCTGCCATCAACCTAGCCTTATGACACTATATATTATGACCAGCTTTTGCTCGCTGCTTCGTCTGCGTTCATGTAGATATGACTCACACGGAAACAATAGTTTTTCTTAACGAAAGGTACTCGTATGTCCTTTTCTGTACCCCTAAGTATGTTTGTGCTAAATTTCATGATAAGCGGTTCTCATATGTAAAAATTATATGGGTATTTATTTTATTTTTGGCAACCAATTTTCGACTAGGTTATTACTACCATTTTCGAGTAGGTAACGATATTACAAGATTCTTGCAATCATTTTAATGAAGTAACTAGATGGTGGCCGTTTTGTTACAAATATCCAAGGAGTTTTTGTGGCAAGTCAGAATCCATGCTCCGTGGAAGTATTTCCGACCCACTTCGCTTATGCACAATTACCAAACTATATTACGTATAACACAGATAATATTACAAAATATAATTTCAAAAAGCGAACGAGACATTCGCAGAATGGGCAGCTAGATTACGAGGTCTAACAGCTCACTGCTTCTTTTTAAACGTCGAAGAAGCTTTACGAGATCGTTTTATAATGGGAATGCTTCCGGGTGTGGAACGTGATAAGCTATTTGCTCAACACGTCGAGGAATGACACCAGTGGAATATCAATTAAACGTTCACAAATTTGAAACTCGGTATGGAATTCACATACATTTACTTAAAATTGGTAACACTATCGGATGACAATGAAGGAAAACTTAATGAGGAAACCCGAATCTGAGTAATGTTCTTGCAGTACCACCACATGTGGGGACAATACAGATTATCCTATCTCTGAAGTTGTACCAAATTATAAATAAATGCCAACTTCCATGAACATGGGTTAAGGTAGTCTCCGAGTCCATTGTGGGCAAACATCATGACACTGGCTTTTTATATATTATATGATTACCTGATCACTCTGCAGTTACTAAGAGAATATAGTCGTGATCATTGACACCAGTGGAATATCAATTAAACGTTCACAAATTTGAAACTCGGTATGGAATTCACATACATTTACTTAAAATTGGTAACACTATCGGATGACAATGAAGGAAAACTTAATGAGGAAACCCGAATCTGAGTAATGTTCTTGCAGTACCACCACATGTGGGGACAATACAGATTATCCTATCTCTGAAGTTGTACCAAATTATAAATAAATGCCAACTTCCATGAACATGGGTTAAGGTAGTCTCCGAGTCCATTGTGGGCAAACATCATGACACTGGCTTTTTATATATTATATGATTACCTGATCACTCTGCAGTTACTAAGAGAATATAGTCGTGATCATTGACACCAGTGGAATATCAATTAAACGTTCACAAATTTGAAACTCGGTATGGAATTCACATACATTTACTTAAAATTGGTAACACTATCGGATGACAATGAAGGAAAACTTAATGAGGAAACCCGAATCTGAGTAATGTTCTTGCAGTACCACCACATGTGGGGACAATACAGATTATCCTATCTCTGAAGTTGTACCAAATTATAAATAAATGCCAACTTCCATGAACATGGGTTAAGGTAGTCTCCGAGTCCATTGTGGGCAAACATCATGACACTGGCTTTTTATATATTATATGATTACCTGATCACTCTGCAGTTACTAAGAGAATATAGTCGTGATCATTGACACCAGTGGAATATCAATTAAACGTTCACAAATTTGAAACTCGGTATGGAATTCACATACATTTACTTAAAATTGGTAACACTATCGGATGACAATGAAGGAAAACTTAATGAGGAAACCCGAATCTGAGTAATGTTCTTGCAGTACCACCACATGTGGGGACAATACAGATTATCCTATCTCTGAAGTTGTACCAAATTATAAATAAATGCCAACTTCCATGAACATGGGTTAAGGTAGTCTCCGAGTCCATTGTGGGCAAACATCATGACACTGGCTTTTTATATATTATATGATTACCTGATCACTCTGCAGTTACTAAGAGAATATAGTCGTGATCATTGACACCAGTGGAATATCAATTAAACGTTCACAAATTTGAAACTCGGTATGGAATTCACATACATTTACTTAAAATTGGTAACACTATCGGATGACAATGAAGGAAAACTTAATGAGGAAACCCGAATCTGAGTAATGTTCTTGCAGTACCACCACATGTGGGGACAATACAGATTATCCTATCTCTGAAGTTGTACCAAATTATAAATAAATGCCAACTTCCATGAACATGGGTTAAGGTAGTCTCCGAGTCCATTGTGGGCAAACATCATGACACTGGCTTTTTATATATTATATGATTACCTGATCACTCTGCAGTTACTAAGAGAATATAGTCGTGATCATTGACACCAGTGGAATATCAATTAAACGTTCACAAATTTGAAACTCGGTATGGAATTCACATACATTTACTTAAAATTGGTAACACTATCGGATGACAATGAAGGAAAACTTAATGAGGAAACCCGAATCTGAGTAATGTTCTTGCAGTACCACCACATGTGGGGACAATACAGATTATCCTATCTCTGAAGTTGTACCAAATTATAAATAAATGCCAACTTCCATGAACATGGGTTAAGGTAGTCTCCGAGTCCATTGTGGGCAAACATCATGACACTGGCTTTTTATATATTATATGATTACCTGATCACTCTGCAGTTACTAAGAGAATATAGTCGTGATCATTGACACCAGTGGAATATCAATTAAACGTTCACAAATTTGAAACTCGGTATGGAATTCACATACATTTACTTAAAATTGGTAACACTATCGGATGACAATGAAGGAAAACTTAATGAGGAAACCCGAATCTGAGTAATGTTCTTGCAGTACCACCACATGTGGGGACAATACAGATTATCCTATCTCTGAAGTTGTACCAAATTATAAATAAATGCCAACTTCCATGAACATGGGTTAAGGTAGTCTCCGAGTCCATTGTGGGCAAACATCATGACACTGGCTTTTTATATATTATATGATTACCTGATCACTCTGCAGTTACTAAGAGAATATAGTCGTGATCATTGACACCAGTGGAATATCAATTAAACGTTCACAAATTTGAAACTCGGTATGGAATTCACATACATTTACTTAAAATTGGTAACACTATCGGATGACAATGAAGGAAAACTTAATGAGGAAACCCGAATCTGAGTAATGTTCTTGCAGTACCACCACATGTGGGGACAATACAGATTATCCTATCTCTGAAGTTGTACCAAATTATAAATAAATGCCAACTTCCATGAACATGGGTTAAGGTAGTCTCCGAGTCCATTGTGGGCAAACATCATGACACTGGCTTTTTATATATTATATGATTACCTGATCACTCTGCAGTTACTAAGAGAATATAGTCGTGATCATTGACACCAGTGGAATATCAATTAAACGTTCACAAATTTGAAACTCGGTATGGAATTCACATACATTTACTTAAAATTGGTAACACTATCGGATGACAATGAAGGAAAACTTAATGAGGAAACCCGAATCTGAGTAATGTTCTTGCAGTACCACCACATGTGGGGACAATACAGATTATCCTATCTCTGAAGTTGTACCAAATTATAAATAAATGCCAACTTCCATGAACATGGGTTAAGGTAGTCTCCGAGTCCATTGTGGGCAAACATCATGACACTGGCTTTTTATATATTATATGATTACCTGATCACTCTGCAGTTACTAAGAGAATATAGTCGTGATCATTGACACCAGTGGAATATCAATTAAACGTTCACAAATTTGAAACTCGGTATGGAATTCACATACATTTACTTAAAATTGGTAACACTATCGGATGACAATGAAGGAAAACTTAATGAGGAAACCCGAATCTGAGTAATGTTCTTGCAGTACCACCACATGTGGGGACAATACAGATTATCCTATCTCTGAAGTTGTACCAAATTATAAATAAATGCCAACTTCCATGAACATGGGTTAAGGTAGTCTCCGAGTCCATTGTGGGCAAACATCATGACACTGGCTTTTTATATATTATATGATTACCTGATCACTCTGCAGTTACTAAGAGAATATAGTCGTGATCATTGACACCAGTGGAATATCAATTAAACGTTCACAAATTTGAAACTCGGTATGGAATTCACATACATTTACTTAAAATTGGTAACACTATCGGATGACAATGAAGGAAAACTTAATGAGGAAACCCGAATCTGAGTAATGTTCTTGCAGTACCACCACATGTGGGGACAATACAGATTATCCTATCTCTGAAGTTGTACCAAATTATAAATAAATGCCAACTTCCATGAACATGGGTTAAGGTAGTCTCCGAGTCCATTGTGGGCAAACATCATGACACTGGCTTTTTATATATTATATGATTACCTGATCACTCTGCAGTTACTAAGAGAATATAGTCGTGATCATTGACACCAGTGGAATATCAATTAAACGTTCACAAATTTGAAACTCGGTATGGAATTCACATACATTTACTTAAAATTGGTAACACTATCGGATGACAATGAAGGAAAACTTAATGAGGAAACCCGAATCTGAGTAATGTTCTTGCAGTACCACCACATGTGGGGACAATACAGATTATCCTATCTCTGAAGTTGTACCAAATTATAAATAAATGCCAACTTCCATGAACATGGGTTAAGGTAGTCTCCGAGTCCATTGTGGGCAAACATCATGACACTGGCTTTTTATATATTATATGATTACCTGATCACTCTGCAGTTACTAAGAGAATATAGTCGTGATCATTGACACCAGTGGAATATCAATTAAACGTTCACAAATTTGAAACTCGGTATGGAATTCACATACATTTACTTAAAATTGGTAACACTATCGGATGACAATGAAGGAAAACTTAATGAGGAAACCCGAATCTGAGTAATGTTCTTGCAGTACCACCACATGTGGGGACAATACAGATTATCCTATCTCTGAAGTTGTACCAAATTATAAATAAATGCCAACTTCCATGAACATGGGTTAAGGTAGTCTCCGAGTCCATTGTGGGCAAACATCATGACACTGGCTTTTTATATATTATATGATTACCTGATCACTCTGCAGTTACTAAGAGAATATAGTCGTGATCATTGACACCAGTGGAATATCAATTAAACGTTCACAAATTTGAAACTCGGTATGGAATTCACATACATTTACTTAAAATTGGTAACACTATCGGATGACAATGAAGGAAAACTTAATGAGGAAACCCGAATCTGAGTAATGTTCTTGCAGTACCACCACATGTGGGGACAATACAGATTATCCTATCTCTGAAGTTGTACCAAATTATAAATAAATGCCAACTTCCATGAACATGGGTTAAGGTAGTCTCCGAGTCCATTGTGGGCAAACATCATGACACTGGCTTTTTATATATTATATGATTACCTGATCACTCTGCAGTTACTAAGAGAATATAGTCGTGATCATTGACACCAGTGGAATATCAATTAAACGTTCACAAATTTGAAACTCGGTATGGAATTCACATACATTTACTTAAAATTGGTAACACTATCGGATGACAATGAAGGAAAACTTAATGAGGAAACCCGAATCTGAGTAATGTTCTTGCAGTACCACCACATGTGGGGACAATACAGATTATCCTATCTCTGAAGTTGTACCAAATTATAAATAAATGCCAACTTCCATGAACATGGGTTAAGGTAGTCTCCGAGTCCATTGTGGGCAAACATCATGACACTGGCTTTTTATATATTATATGATTACCTGATCACTCTGCAGTTACTAAGAGAATATAGTCGTGATCATTGACACCAGTGGAATATCAATTAAACGTTCACAAATTTGAAACTCGGTATGGAATTCACATACATTTACTTAAAATTGGTAACACTATCGGATGACAATGAAGGAAAACTTAATGAGGAAACCCGAATCTGAGTAATGTTCTTGCAGTACCACCACATGTGGGGACAATACAGATTATCCTATCTCTGAAGTTGTACCAAATTATAAATAAATGCCAACTTCCATGAACATGGGTTAAGGTAGTCTCCGAGTCCATTGTGGGCAAACATCATGACACTGGCTTTTTATATATTATATGATTACCTGATCACTCTGCAGTTACTAAGAGAATATAGTCGTGATCATTGACACCAGTGGAATATCAATTAAACGTTCACAAATTTGAAACTCGGTATGGAATTCACATACATTTACTTAAAATTGGTAACACTATCGGATGACAATGAAGGAAAACTTAATGAGGAAACCCGAATCTGAGTAATGTTCTTGCAGTACCACCACATGTGGGGACAATACAGATTATCCTATCTCTGAAGTTGTACCAAATTATAAATAAATGCCAACTTCCATGAACATGGGTTAAGGTAGTCTCCGAGTCCATTGTGGGCAAACATCATGACACTGGCTTTTTATATATTATATGATTACCTGATCACTCTGCAGTTACTAAGAGAATATAGTCGTGATCATTGACACCAGTGGAATATCAATTAAACGTTCACAAATTTGAAACTCGGTATGGAATTCACATACATTTACTTAAAATTGGTAACACTATCGGATGACAATGAAGGAAAACTTAATGAGGAAACCCGAATCTGAGTAATGTTCTTGCAGTACCACCACATGTGGGGACAATACAGATTATCCTATCTCTGAAGTTGTACCAAATTATAAATAAATGCCAACTTCCATGAACATGGGTTAAGGTAGTCTCCGAGTCCATTGTGGGCAAACATCATGACACTGGCTTTTTATATATTATATGATTACCTGATCACTCTGCAGTTACTAAGAGAATATAGTCGTGATCATTGACACCAGTGGAATATCAATTAAACGTTCACAAATTTGAAACTCGGTATGGAATTCACATACATTTACTTAAAATTGGTAACACTATCGGATGACAATGAAGGAAAACTTAATGAGGAAACCCGAATCTGAGTAATGTTCTTGCAGTACCACCACATGTGGGGACAATACAGATTATCCTATCTCTGAAGTTGTACCAAATTATAAATAAATGCCAACTTCCATGAACATGGGTTAAGGTAGTCTCCGAGTCCATTGTGGGCAAACATCATGACACTGGCTTTTTATATATTATATGATTACCTGATCA
Organism: Antheraea pernyi; assembly: GCA_015888305.1. Classification (NCBI taxonomy): domain Eukaryota; kingdom Metazoa; phylum Arthropoda; class Insecta; order Lepidoptera; family Saturniidae; genus Antheraea; species Antheraea pernyi. Next base: position 41,550 of record MU160873.1, on the reverse strand, counting down.
CTCTGCAGTTACTAAGAGAATATAGTCGTGATCATTGACACCAGTGGAATATCAATTAAACGTTCACAAATTTGAAACTCGGTATGGAATTCACATACATTTACTTAAAATTGGTAACACTATCGGATGACAATGAAGGAAAACTTAATGAGGAAACCCGAATCTGAGTAATGTTCTTGCAGTACCACCACATGTGGGGACAATACAGATTATCCTATCTCTGAAGTTGTACCAAATTATAAATAAATGCCAACTTCCATGAACATGGGTTAAGGTAGTCTCCGAGTCCATTGTGGGCAAACATCATGACACTGGCTTTTTATATATTATATGATTACCTGATCACTCTGCAGTTACTAAGAGAATATAGTCGTGATCATTGACACCAGTGGAATATCAATTAAACGTTCACAAATTTGAAACTCGGTATGGAATTCACATACATTTACTTAAAATTGGTAACACTATCGGATGACAATGAAGGAAAACTTAATGAGGAAACCCGAATCTGAGTAATGTTCTTGCAGTACCACCACATGTGGGGACAATACAGATTATCCTATCTCTGAAGTTGTACCAAATTATAAATAAATGCCAACTTCCATGAACATGGGTTAAGGTAGTCTCCGAGTCCATTGTGGGCAAACATCATGACACTGGCTTTTTATATATTATATGATTACCTGATCACTCTGCAGTTACTAAGAGAATATAGTCGTGATCATTGACACCAGTGGAATATCAATTAAACGTTCACAAATTTGAAACTCGGTATGGAATTCACATACATTTACTTAAAATTGGTAACACTATCGGATGACAATGAAGGAAAACTTAATGAGGAAACCCGAATCTGAGTAATGTTCTTGCAGTACCACCACATGTGGGGACAATACAGATTATCCTATCTCTGAAGTTGTACCAAATTATAAATAAATGCCAACTTCCATGAACATGGGTTAAGGTAGTCTCCGAGTCCATTGTGGGCAAACATCATGACACTGGCTTTTTATATATTATATGATTACCTGATCACTCTGCAGTTACTAAGAGAATATAGTCGTGATCATTGACACCAGTGGAATATCAATTAAACGTTCACAAATTTGAAACTCGGTATGGAATTCACATACATTTACTTAAAATTGGTAACACTATCGGATGACAATGAAGGAAAACTTAATGAGGAAACCCGAATCTGAGTAATGTTCTTGCAGTACCACCACATGTGGGGACAATACAGATTATCCTATCTCTGAAGTTGTACCAAATTATAAATAAATGCCAACTTCCATGAACATGGGTTAAGGTAGTCTCCGAGTCCATTGTGGGCAAACATCATGACACTGGCTTTTTATATATTATATGATTACCTGATCACTCTGCAGTTACTAAGAGAATATAGTCGTGATCATTGACACCAGTGGAATATCAATTAAACGTTCACAAATTTGAAACTCGGTATGGAATTCACATACATTTACTTAAAATTGGTAACACTATCGGATGACAATGAAGGAAAACTTAATGAGGAAACCCGAATCTGAGTAATGTTCTTGCAGTACCACCACATGTGGGGACAATACAGATTATCCTATCTCTGAAGTTGTACCAAATTATAAATAAATGCCAACTTCCATGAACATGGGTTAAGGTAGTCTCCGAGTCCATTGTGGGCAAACATCATGACACTGGCTTTTTATATATTATATGATTACCTGATCACTCTGCAGTTACTAAGAGAATATAGTCGTGATCATTGACACCAGTGGAATATCAATTAAACGTTCACAAATTTGAAACTCGGTATGGAATTCACATACATTTACTTAAAATTGGTAACACTATCGGATGACAATGAAGGAAAACTTAATGAGGAAACCCGAATCTGAGTAATGTTCTTGCAGTACCACCACATGTGGGGACAATACAGATTATCCTATCTCTGAAGTTGTACCAAATTATAAATAAATGCCAACTTCCATGAACATGGGTTAAGGTAGTCTCCGAGTCCATTGTGGGCAAACATCATGACACTGGCTTTTTATATATTATATGATTACCTGATCACTCTGCAGTTACTAAGAGAATATAGTCGTGATCATTGACACCAGTGGAATATCAATTAAACGTTCACAAATTTGAAACTCGGTATGGAATTCACATACATTTACTTAAAATTGGTAACACTATCGGATGACAATGAAGGAAAACTTAATGAGGAAACCCGAATCTGAGTAATGTTCTTGCAGTACCACCACATGTGGGGACAATACAGATTATCCTATCTCTGAAGTTGTACCAAATTATAAATAAATGCCAACTTCCATGAACATGGGTTAAGGTAGTCTCCGAGTCCATTGTGGGCAAACATCATGACACTGGCTTTTTATATATTATATGATTACCTGATCACTCTGCAGTTACTAAGAGAATATAGTCGTGATCATTGACACCAGTGGAATATCAATTAAACGTTCACAAATTTGAAACTCGGTATGGAATTCACATACATTTACTTAAAATTGGTAACACTATCGGATGACAATGAAGGAAAACTTAATGAGGAAACCCGAATCTGAGTAATGTTCTTGCAGTACCACCACATGTGGGGACAATACAGATTATCCTATCTCTGAAGTTGTACCAAATTATAAATAAATGCCAACTTCCATGAACATGGGTTAAGGTAGTCTCCGAGTCCATTGTGGGCAAACATCATGACACTGGCTTTTTATATATTATATGATTACCTGATCACTCTGCAGTTACTAAGAGAATATAGTCGTGATCATTGACACCAGTGGAATATCAATTAAACGTTCACAAATTTGAAACTCGGTATGGAATTCACATACATTTACTTAAAATTGGTAACACTATCGGATGACAATGAAGGAAAACTTAATGAGGAAACCCGAATCTGAGTAATGTTCTTGCAGTACCACCACATGTGGGGACAATACAGATTATCCTATCTCTGAAGTTGTACCAAATTATAAATAAATGCCAACTTCCATGAACATGGGTTAAGGTAGTCTCCGAGTCCATTGTGGGCAAACATCATGACACTGGCTTTTTATATATTATATGATTACCTGATCACTCTGCAGTTACTAAGAGAATATAGTCGTGATCATTGACACCAGTGGAATATCAATTAAACGTTCACAAATTTGAAACTCGGTATGGAATTCACATACATTTACTTAAAATTGGTAACACTATCGGATGACAATGAAGGAAAACTTAATGAGGAAACCCGAATCTGAGTAATGTTCTTGCAGTACCACCACATGTGGGGACAATACAGATTATCCTATCTCTGAAGTTGTACCAAATTATAAATAAATGCCAACTTCCATGAACATGGGTTAAGGTAGTCTCCGAGTCCATTGTGGGCAAACATCATGACACTGGCTTTTTATATATTATATGATTACCTGATCACTCTGCAGTTACTAAGAGAATATAGTCGTGATCATTGACACCAGTGGAATATCAATTAAACGTTCACAAATTTGAAACTCGGTATGGAATTCACATACATTTACTTAAAATTGGTAACACTATCGGATGACAATGAAGGAAAACTTAATGAGGAAACCCGAATCTGAGTAATGTTCTTGCAGTACCACCACATGTGGGGACAATACAGATTATCCTATCTCTGAAGTTGTACCAAATTATAAATAAATGCCAACTTCCATGAACATGGGTTAAGGTAGTCTCCGAGTCCATTGTGGGCAAACATCATGACACTGGCTTTTTATATATTATATGATTACCTGATCACTCTGCAGTTACTAAGAGAATATAGTCGTGATCATTGACACCAGTGGAATATCAATTAAACGTTCACAAATTTGAAACTCGGTATGGAATTCACATACATTTACTTAAAATTGGTAACACTATCGGATGACAATGAAGGAAAACTTAATGAGGAAACCCGAATCTGAGTAATGTTCTTGCAGTACCACCACATGTGGGGACAATACAGATTATCCTATCTCTGAAGTTGTACCAAATTATAAATAAATGCCAACTTCCATGAACATGGGTTAAGGTAGTCTCCGAGTCCATTGTGGGCAAACATCATGACACTGGCTTTTTATATATTATATGATTACCTGATCACTCTGCAGTTACTAAGAGAATATAGTCGTGATCATTGACACCAGTGGAATATCAATTAAACGTTCACAAATTTGAAACTCGGTATGGAATTCACATACATTTACTTAAAATTGGTAACACTATCGGATGACAATGAAGGAAAACTTAATGAGGAAACCCGAATCTGAGTAATGTTCTTGCAGTACCACCACATGTGGGGACAATACAGATTATCCTATCTCTGAAGTTGTACCAAATTATAAATAAATGCCAACTTCCATGAACATGGGTTAAGGTAGTCTCCGAGTCCATTGTGGGCAAACATCATGACACTGGCTTTTTATATATTATATGATTACCTGATCACTCTGCAGTTACTAAGAGAATATAGTCGTGATCATTGACACCAGTGGAATATCAATTAAACGTTCACAAATTTGAAACTCGGTATGGAATTCACATACATTTACTTAAAATTGGTAACACTATCGGATGACAATGAAGGAAAACTTAATGAGGAAACCCGAATCTGAGTAATGTTCTTGCAGTACCACCACATGTGGGGACAATACAGATTATCCTATCTCTGAAGTTGTACCAAATTATAAATAAATGCCAACTTCCATGAACATGGGTTAAGGTAGTCTCCGAGTCCATTGTGGGCAAACATCATGACACTGGCTTTTTATATATTATATGATTACCTGATCACTCTGCAGTTACTAAGAGAATATAGTCGTGATCATTGACACCAGTGGAATATCAATTAAACGTTCACAAATTTGAAACTCGGTATGGAATTCACATACATTTACTTAAAATTGGTAACACTATCGGATGACAATGAAGGAAAACGTAGTGAGGAAACCCGAATCTGACTAATGCTCTTGCAGTACCTCCACATGTGGGTAAAATACAGAACTGTGGATTTCGATTAACCGACATTTCGGTGCAACTCAGCCTTAAGGAAAAATATTATTAGTTATAGTTTTGGATCGCGCAATGCGGAAATTTCACAATTTTAATCAATTTTAAACGTTAAAAAATGCGATCTATCAATTTAACTTTTGCACTTATTTGTATATATGTATTACTATACTTTGTTTTGTTTAATATTTATGTGGTATTAATATTCTGTAATCTATATATCATACTAGCTGTGGCCGCGACTACGTCCGCGTGTAATTTCAGTTATAAACACAGTGATTAATATAATGATAGGATTGTATAGTGTATTAAAACTCGACATCAACAATTTAATTTGCCTCACTCTTTGTGCACGATTTTGTTCGCCGAGACGCAGCGTGGCACTACAGTATCTAGTTGTACATCGTATAATAAAAAAAAAAAAATGTATATATTGAATATAGTTTCAGCAATAAAGGCTATAATAATAGCTACGTACAGTCTTGATTGATACACAGAGACAGTTACAGACATCAAAATCGTTCACATATTGATCCACCTCATAATAAGCCTATAGACATCATAACCAACTTGGTATGCTGTGTCAACTTACTATCTGGCAAATCGATAATAATCTTTGTGGCTTTGTTGTAAAATCTAACACTATTTTTCTAAAAAACTATTACTGGTCTTACTGAGACTAAAAGAAGCCAACTTAAATTAAGCCAATTTATCAAAATAACTTCTATCTAGTATTTGTTATGTCGGTTCTTTATTAAATTCAGCTTTTTAATCTTTTTGCAAAGATAACATACCTAATTTCTGAAATTTTGTAGGTGATTCGTGAGGGTATGGTACAAATTTCGCGAATTGCCCGTTTTTGTAGTAAAATATAGTATCAATAAATTAATAGTATGAAATAATTCAGATGCTGTCCCTCAAAATCAAAAACCATATGACATTGTGCTATGGAATTAGGTAAACTAGTAGTGGTAATATCTGTAAGCTGGCGAATCTTACAAACTTTCGTCAAAATCCACCCAGTAGTTCTAGAAATACAATTAATTGTGAAACAACTGTACTTCCGATGAATCCCTGACAAATTAACTGAGACTCATAAAACAAGTGCATCCACAAATAAAAATCTTATGAATTTTTCTTTCACATTTGACATGTCATTTTCTTATGTTATCTATATATTATGGTATTAAGAACTAAACGAATTGTCAGTGACTTCTGGTTAGACTAAGGATACAAGATTGTTATCGTTGTTTTCATTGAATGATAGTAAAAAACAAATAAATATATCTTATATACTTATCTCAAGGAACGCTACATTTACGCAGTCTTGTCCAATTTTTTTTATATGCTTTCAGTAATCACTTCATAATTTTATAACCACTATTATTTTTATGCCAATTTAATTTTAATGTATAAAAATCATTTATATAATCATTTATCAATATAAAATATGTTAACATTATTCGATCAATCACGTGAATAGTATTAATTTTATGTTCGAAATAAGAACTCTCAATGGTTGCTGTAGAAAGGCTGCTGTCAAATTAGGAAAGCGTTCGAAATTCAAATGTTCTTTTTGCTTGGTTTTATACTGAACCTCTTTAACAAAAATCGTTAACCAGCTCACTTGACTTTTTTACGGTACGGTTTTTAATTGGAGTATCGCCGAGTTCAATCAGTCGTTTACGAATTTCCGTTGTACGTTTGTTGCGAAATAAATGACAATCTGACTTTTAACTCTTCCCGTAATTGAAAATTTGATTGTTTCATATTACATTTTTTTACATTTTATTTTAGAGAAGCCTTATAGAAGTGGTTTGAACCCTATAATATAGCCGAGATGTCGCGGATTGGATCTCTGCAATACAATGGATGGATATACTCGTACATCTATGGCTGTATAGATGTATCATGTATCTATCCATACATGGAAATACTTATATCAGTGGTTTGAACCCTATAATATAGCCGAGATGTCGCGGATTGGATCTCTGCAATACAATATATATATTTATATACTCGTACATCTATGGTTGTATATATGTATCATGTATCCATCCATACATGAAAATACATCTATACATACAAAATCTTACATCACTGCGACAACATTACAAATATCACCTCCACACACGTGCACGCATACACCCTTACACATGCAAGTGGAAGGGTTTTATTTTGTCCCCTTATCAAACTGAAATAGTTTAGAATATTATCCGATACGAAATATATATAAGGGTTGTTGAGGTATGTATGCTTGGTACACATATATGTTTTAACAACTCATATATGTATGAATAGTTAGCTTAGCTTAGTTCAGATAGGTCGCGAATTGCATGTATCAGGCAACAGCCAAAGCCGAGGTGTGCCGCGCACCCTTGAGCTAGTTGTCAAAATAAAATAGGCTGAGTGCCTTAAGCACTCGCCCTAATAGTCCGGTGAAGCTGTTAAGACCTTGCTTGGTCAATAGCGTAGTCAGATCGAAAAAAAAAATCTATACTTATTTCTAAAGGTATATTATATGAATACCAAAACTCATTTATTTTCTATACAAAGTAAAAAAAATATGTTAGAAAAAGTGACTAGAATTTTTAAAGTCTAGACTTATACGAAAAATCGCTTTTGACGTTGCAATTTCTTGCTATGACACCTAAATTCCAAACATTATGATCTTACCTTTCTGCTTATCTACGAAAATTCAATTTAGGTTTATCTACGGACGACGCAGCGAACCGCAAGGGTTCGGATAAGATAATGTATACCCAATATACGTATATCACTAGTTCACACAAATGAGTAAGTTTCTATGTTAATTTAGATATTTTAAGTATCACATTTTTTTTTCTTTTCATCAGCAATGCGCGATTAAAATGTCTGCCAGTGTCAGTGTTTTATTTCCATGCCCATAAAATTAGATGATAGCCGAAAGCTCTTTAGAACTGTAATCACTAGTTCAACCAAATGAGTAAGTTTGAGTGTTAATTTAAATATTTTAAGTACCATTCTTTACCGGCAGGACGCAATTGAGACATCTGCCAGTGTCAGCGGTTTGTTCCCATACTCTTAAGTATGAATATTAAACGGTAATGGAGAATGTTGTAATTGGAATTCCTTTAAATGATCAAATCATAAAACGAGACCAGTACAAGAACCAACTTTGCACACAAATCCTAATTGCTAGACTTTATTTTGCAAAGGGCGAGATACATCGTTCGTAGTAATAATGGTAGATGAAGCTAAAGAGTTCTCAAGGGACCACTGTTTACATGGAGACACAGCGTGGATAAGCCTGCCATATGGTGAAGTGACAAACTGATAAACTACTACTGACTAACTAAGTAATTGATAACTAAGAGGACAGTGATTTCATAATTACTATTACGAAAACAATTTGTAAATTAACAACCATCGGTTGTGCGTACTCGATTCTAGCGTATTCACACAAACTTTGTCAGCTTGTAAATCCACTACACAGTCAATATGCTGTTTCAATTATAGAATTTTTAATGGAATCCGAAAATCTATTTACTTCGTTTAATGCAACGTGTTTTTAAAAATATCTATACTACTTTTCCAGCACTACTGGATTGTGGACACAATGCAAAGAGGTACTTAGCATTCTATTCTTTGTTTCCATGTCACTGTTCCACGATATTCTCAAGTGTATTTCACAATGGGCTCAGTTCGCGACCTGCGTTTAAAACTATGTACTACAATTTTCTTTGTTTGTAATAAAGCATCATCCATTTTTTTTATTATATTCATCATTCCTTTCTACAAGAACATATAAGAATGTATACTAATATATATATATATATAATATCTACTCGTATGTACAAGAAAAACATGCAAGAAAATACAAGAACCTCTCCTTGGATATAGGCATCTTCCAAAGAAGTTCATTGGTCCTTATCTTTGGCCATTTTTATCCAGTTTGTGCCCGCTTCATAGTTGTTACATAATATTCAAAACAGTATATAGAGAACTGTTGTTATATTAACATATAGCGTCAACATATCATGAAATTTTGTGACCTTTCTAAAAAAATTGTTATGTACTATGATACATATATTTTGTAACCTATGAATGAAATAACTTTTGCTCGTGGCTTCACTTGCATTTATGTAGGTTTGGTCCTTTGGGAACAGTATATTTTTCTGGATAAAAGGTACTCTGTTTTTTTCTGTGCCCTTGATAATATTTATGTAGAATTTCATGTTGATTGATTGAATGGTTACGGAGTGAAAGCGTAACAAACAAACTCATAATCACATTTATAATATTACTTTTTTGTTTACACACTGATAAATGAGAAAAAACATTATTACAGTCAGTGCAATATAGAAGTAGAAAATATGCTAACGCTACCTACATATTTAACAAACACTCATACAAAACTATTTTTAATTAAAATACATATAATGTTATATATGACAAAAACAAAAACTCCTTTATTTATATTTCAAATAAAAGAGAAAAAATGTTGCGAAAACCAGAGGCATTATAAGAAAGTTCGCTCTTGTTGCTTCGGAAAAATTTTCATGTGAAAACATCATGTAACAGCAAAAGAAAAGTTAGAGGTTCATTTTTATGGCTTCGAAAATTATCACATTGCCTTACATAGGGTTTCCTATTCTGATTCCAATATAATTTATTTCAAAAAAATGTAAAATTAATAAACTAAACAATTAAAATGTATATATATATAAATTGTCTGTTTGTTTAAATTTGTTGTTTAAATTGTCATGTCTGTCTGTTTGTTCGCGTTAAATTAAAAAAATACTGAACGGATTTTGTTGCGATTTTAACCAGAGGCTAGAGTGATTTACGAGGAATGTTTAAGTGTATTTTGTCAATGTTTCTTTGTCAAGGGACAACGGATGAGGTGGCCCTCCGGCGCTCTCTCTGACCCTTCGATCAACAATAAACGTCTTAGTAAATAAGAGCTCACTTGAAATGTGTGCCCTTATTTTGTTTAGTTTGTTTGAAACACAGCCAATGTAAGCCCGTTTCACATGCCGCAGTGTATTCAAAAGATGCAAAAATAATACCCGAAAAAGCAATTTAACGGTCGGAGTATCTTACTTTCGCTAAATACATGTTGAATAAGTTATATTTTAAGCTTTAAACTAACTAATAATATCAAATTTTGAACAAAATTACAGATTTTAAACCTGTGATACAAATGTTTGGACTCGCCAGACACAAACACGGACAATAACAGGAAAACGTACTTTATTCATTACGTGCTAAGGTTGAATTCACACTAAATCTTGTTTATGTTATCTTTTCATTTGTGAGGGGAGTAATTTATTACTTTACTCATTTTATCGTAAGTATTAGATAATATTTTGAACATTTGTGACTTTATTACTAGGTGTTATGGTTGTAATTAGGTTGAACTTAAAACAGTTTTAAAACTTTTTTTCTCCTTTTCTTAGTAAACGAATAGCTACACACAAGTATATATTTACGCGGACGGTTTTTAGCTTCGATTTGTACGTAACCCTTTATCTAGTTATTGTTGATCCATGCTCTGACAGAACGAAACGCAACAATGCAAGCACCGTTACTTAACGTGGGTGTGTCTGTGGATCGGGTGGTAGCACCCCAGAAGAGCCGACCTATTAATGCTGAAACCATTAATAGCTTTAGCGTGGCTCTACCACTTACAAATTAAAAGGATTGGTAAGAGGTACCAAAATGGCCGACATCCCATTATTTTCATCAATTTTAAATTTCATGCATATGCGTTTGTTTTTCTTCCTCTTACCCTTATTCCACCTAAGTAGGATCGTCATGTTTTCCTTTTCCACTCTCCTCTGTCTGGTGTCACCACAGTATTCACATCTTTTTCACACAATCCATACCTTTTCCGACCTTCTTTACTCCTATATCCTTCCACCTTCTCAATCAGAACTTTTCTAGTGGTTGTCCGATCCGACTACCGTGCAATACGGACGTCGCGCTCGTTGCTCTCTTCGATTTCGATACTCGTGATTTAGTGACGTCAGTTATTACTTCGTGAGTGCTCGTTTCCATTGTTCCGATTGGGAACACCTGCGCCGCACACCTGCGTCCCACACCTGCGCCGCACACCTGCGTCGCACACCTGCGCCGCACACCTGCGCCGCACACCTGTGCTACAGGTGGCGTTCTGTTTCCTAGAACTGAGTGAGACCTTTCCTTTCTATTTATTTATTGCTTGATATATTTATTTGTTTACTCTACTTATTTATTTATCTATTTATTTACGTATTTCTCAATTCGTTTCTTTATATATTTATTTACTTTTGTTTATTTATGTAGTCTTATATTATTTATCCTCTCTCTCGCTCACGTATTTATTTACATTTTTCTCCTAATTTGTTTAGTTTTAAACAGCTCTTTCGGTCCGGACTCGGGATAGTCCCGTAAAAACCGTTAAGGCGTGCCCCCCTGCCCCTCAAGCAGGAAGGTTGTTTCGCGACCCCTCCGCACCCTCCGGCCTCGGTATGGCCGACTTAGAATTATTAACGCAGTACACTAGGTACTTAGAGGAACAGGGTTCCAATGTAGATTTGAACGCGTCGTTCGAAGCCTTCGTGGCTATATATACGAAGGGTAAGAATGCGTCACGACTAGCGCTCAAGAATTCGTTCGCGGTTCTCGAAAACGATTCGGAGTCGTCCCTGGATTCGTCGGATTCGCCGCTGAACCCGGCGGATCAAGCCCGTGCTCCCGCGCCAAGCTCCAGCTCGGATTCCG
>MU160873.1:0-12139 GCA_015888305.1 Antheraea pernyi | reverse complement strand
GTAAATAAGAGCTCACTTGAAATGTGTGCCCTTATTTTGTTTAGTTTGTTTGAAACACAACCAATGTAAGCCCGTTTCACATGCCGCAGTGTATTCAAAAGATGCAAAAATAATACCCAAAAAAGCAATTTAACGGTCGGAGTATCTTATTTTCGCTAAATACATGTTGAATAAGTTATATTTTAAGCTTTAAACTAACTAATAATATCAAATTTTGAACAAAATTACAGATTTTAAACCTGTGATACAAATGTTTGGACTCGCCAGACACAAACACGGACAATAACAGGAAAACGTACTTTATTCATTACGTGCTAAGGTTGAATTCACACTAAATCTTGTTTATGTTATCTTTTCATTTGTGAGGGGAGTAATTTATTACTTTACTCGTTTTATCGTAAGTATTAGATAATATTTTGAACATTTGTGACTTTATTACTAGGTGTTATGGTTGTAATTAGGTTGAACTTAAAACAGTTTTAAAACTTTTTTTCTCCTTTTCTTAGTAAACGAATAGCTACACACAAGTATATATTTACGCGGACGGCTTTTAGCTTCGATTTGTACGTAACCCTTTATCTAGTTATTGTTGATCCATGCTCTGACAGAACGAAACGCAACAATGCAAGCACCGTTACTTAACGTGGGTGTGTCTGTGGATCGGGTGGTAGCACCCCAGAAGAGCCGACCTATTAATGCTGAAACCATTAATAGCTTTAGCGTGGCTCTACCACTTACAAATTAAAAGGATTGGTAAGAGGTACCAAAATGGCCGACATCCCATTATTTTCATCAATTTTAAATTTCATGCATATGCGTTTGTTTTTCTTCCTCTTACCCTTATTCCACCTAAGTAGGATCGTCATGTTTTCCTTATCCACTCTCCTCTGTCTGGTGTCACCACAGTATTCACATCTTTTTCACACAATCCATACCTTTTCCGATCTTCTTTACACCTATATCCGTCCACCTTCTTACTCAGAACTTTTCTAGTTACATAGACTTTCAACTCTTCTCATAATATTCTTATACGGTTACGTGCATTGCATGTCTCCCTACTTATTAAGTGTGAATCTCAATTGAATTAAATTTATATTTATTAAATACTTGAATTATCAGTCGCGTTCAAGCACTCAATTAGGTAGCACAACAGCACCACTATAACAGATTAAATAAAATAATTGTAACTTAACAAATAGCTTTATTCCCACAAACAGGCACCCCAAGAACATAATTATGTTACAAACCTATTAGTCCTCAACTTCTCTGGTACTGGTGCTATTTTCAAATTTAACCAGGTCAATATTTACAAAATATCAATTTTGCTGTAACCCAACAAATAATATAAGTAACTCGCAGGCCCGGTGGACGTTGTCCCGTCCTGGCAATAAAATTTTTTTGACATATACCTAAACTTTCCTCGTGAATCACGTTATTTTTTTATATATTATAGGAGACAAATGAACAGGCCGGTCAACTGATGGTAAGTGATCACCGCCGTTCCTAGATACTAGCAACACCAGAAGAGTCGCGAGTGCGTTGCCAGCTTGTGCCAGGGAAAGGAGTGGGAGAGAGGTGGAGTGAGAAAGTGGGTCCCCGGCGCTCTCACTGAAGGAACGAAACGCAACAGTGCAAGCACTATTACTTCACGTTGGTTTTATGTGGGTCGGATGGTAGTACCGCGGGTGAACCGACCCATTCATGCTGAAACCAGGCTCAACTAATCTGCTAATCTACCACAATCTACTAGTCGAAATCGCATAGAAATCCGTTTAGTAGTTCTTGAGTTTATCGCGAACAGATAGAGAGACAGACAGACGTGGCAAAGGACTTTATATTATAATAATTTTATAATATGTAGTGATAAATAGTAATTCGCCCGTATGTAGTCGCAAGCCGACCTCGTATAATTTCTCAGTATAAAGATGAAAAAAAAAAACAAATGAATCTCAGGAATGCACGAATGTATAAACAGCGAATTATGTAGATTCTATTATGTGAAGCACGCGACAGCCCCTCTGCGAATTCACGCGGTGTTAGATAACTTTAGAAATTGTTTGACCCCTGAATAATTTCAGAGTTTTCAGCCCTCATTTTTAATAACAATCGCCGAGGGTTTTTCATCTTCATAATATTATTACATTGTTATGAGATAATTTTTTAAGGACAAAACGTTTTATTTTCGTCGCGAATTATGTATAATTACAAAATAATTATTCAATATCAAAAGGAGGAAACGCAAAAATCGTAAGTTCAAATCTTCATCACAATTAACAAATAAATTTTTTCGAAAAGTCAGGATGAGAATGTAGACTGCCTAATTTCCTGTTAAAATTAACGTAATAAATATTGAAGACACATCGAACATTAAAACAATATTTATTTAAGACGCTAACAATTTTTGCGAAGGGAAGCAGATAGATAGCGTTAAATGCAAGTTTTACGTGACGTATAATCGATTTAAACCCGAATCCTTCTTGATCGCGGCATTGAAACTGTCAGAACTTAAATAAAGTAGATTATCTTTTTTTATTTCCTTTCTCTTCATTCAAATGTATTTTACTCAAACAAGATCTCATCAAAATATTCATTGATGACGTAACACTATTAGAGCATGTGTCTTATTGACAATATTTAAAAAAGACATCTTTTCACATATTTTACAGTTGTGATACCTTGTTTTCCTCATGTGATAGGGAAAACTTACCGAATAATAATTCTTAATAGAACCTTGCTTGTCGCATTTATTGAAAAAAAAAAAAAAGTTATGCCTGACACATCCCACAAGGCTCAAACTGTCATGGCTTAATGCTTTGCATATGTCACGTGCACAATTTTAATCATAGAATAAGTAAGAAGATAGAGACGTATTAATTCAAATACCAGACGTCGCATCATACGACTTATTTGCTACGTGCGAGCATTTTTCCGCAGAAAACCGAATCGCATACAAAAAGGTTCGACACAACACTTTACTGAGGTAAAAGATACAGCAATTGACACAGGGTAAACTGTCAATATGTTTGCATCTGAAAGTACATTTACAGTATAAAGTACTTTTATAAATAATAGAATTACTATAATGCAGAAGAGTCTGTCATCTCATTTTTCCTTTTATTTCTCTTCATATTGGCTTCTATCTATGACGTATTTATTATACATATATCTCAATAAAATGAAGGCTGGGAATCTATAGAAGTTGACGGCATTATTCCAAGATTCAACAAGGTTCGAGACGTACTTTTAGAACTTAAATAATTATGTAAAGGCGTTGATGTGTTTTCCTTTTCTCATGCCTTGATGACTCTCTAATACTTATTTGTATATTGTATGCCAACCTCCAAGTAAAAGGACACTTTTTATACTGCCCTATATTCGGATTGACAAATGTCATTAATATTTATTTAAAATTCATTTTAATTTCGAGGTTGACATCAGAAACTACAGAATGTGAATATTCTATGGTTAATGTTTAGTGACATTATAATTATAGTACCAACCTAACCTAACCAATGCAACGAGCAATCATGATCAATAAGAAACTATTAAGAGATACTATAAATTTACTAAAAAATTAAATGTAATACAAAATTAAGTTTAAATAAGTATTAAATACGTTGCTCGATTTTACTTATGATTATTTTCATATTACCCGGCAGTATAAATAGACTCCTAATTGCTGCATACATGTTTCAATTTTTTTTCTCGAACTGACTACGCTATTGACCCGGCAGGGTCTTCACAGCTTCACCGAACTACTAAGGTTGGCGCTTCTATCAGTCGAAATGCTATATAATAATGTATTGATAACTGTGCGAATTTGTAACGAGAATTTACGCTAAAACACACTGCATTACCCACGTATATTTTGAATACGTAAAATACCGTACAACTATTCACCTGCCAGCGAAAACATTTCTGTGCTAAATTAAACCAACCCAATATGGTTCGCGTATACGTCTATTTGCTGCATATATTTAAAACTTTATTTATAACTTGCATAGTTGTATTTATATAACATGCTTCAATTTGCTCAATGATCGTTCAATTTAATATTATTGATGTTTTTGCCAAAGACTGCATAAACAAGTAGATTGGTATATATATTTTTTTATATCATAAGAGGCAAACGAACAGGTGAGTTACCTGACGTTAAGTGATCACCACCGTCCATAGACACTTGCAACACCAGAAGAGTCCCAAGTGCGTTGCCAGCCTGTGTTTGGGAGAAGGAGGACTGGGGAAGTGGGGAGGGGGAGGGGTGTTGAGTATCCGGCGCTCTCACTGACCGAACGAAACGCAACAATGCAACGCAAATGCAAATCTTACTTCATGTCGGTTTTCTGTGAGAGGGTGGTACTACCCCGGGCGAGCCGACCCATTCATGCTGAAACCAGTAGTAGCTTCAGCGTGGCTCTACCACCTTAGACAGTATATGTGGTATATGAAAGGTTCATAATGGAGGGCGAATAGAGATTCATATCTTAGTGCTTCTATTCATCCATAGTCAGCAGAAAACTATTTTCAAATGTTCTCTATTTTTTATTATTATTGGCAATCAATTTTCTAATAGATTATTATTGCCATTGTCGAGTAGCTAATGATTTTACAAGTGTATTGTGATAATTTCAATGGCCTAACGAGATGGTGGTCGTCTTGTTAGAACTTTCCAGAAAGTCTTTGTGGCAAGTCAAAATCCATTCTCCGTGGTATTATTCCCCATCCACTTCAGTTGTGCACAATAACCGAACTATATTACGTAAAATACCACAAATTTTACAAAATATATAGTCAAATAACACAAGACTATGAATAAAATATAATATCCGCTACATGACACGCCAAGATCCCGCCTAAAATTCTTTCAAATGTCCTTATTAATAACATTAAAGCTTGTTAATAGCTACCAAAGAAAACAGTTAATAAAAACATAATAAATTAATTAACAGCATATCATTCCCATGAATATATCTGAAGATATCTTAGATTTAAAATTGCGAGCAACCGAAAAATAAAATGCCTGTTCACCGGCTTACCGGACGACAGTAATCATCGATAATAATAACGGATAACAAATAATGAACACTAGATTAATAATTACTGCAATAATTTACTATCCATTACGTTGGCATTATATATTAGGAGTTTTTGGCGGGATATTAGTCTGTCATATAATGGATTTTATAATTTTTATAATTTGGATATGGATTTTATAATTTTGGAATTCATAATCTTGTGTTAATTTTTTGTTGTAATATTACGTGTATTTTACGTAATATAGTTCGGTTATTGTGTACGAGTGACGTTGAAAGGGAAATAATTTTAGGGAGCGTGAACTCTAAGATGCCATAAAAACTGCCTGGAAAGTTCTAACAAGAGAGCCACGATCCTATTAGAATATTATTATCAACTTGACAATGGCAGTAATAATTTATAGAAATAATTGCCAAAAATAAAATTTATTTTATTTATTTATTTATTAGGAAAACTAACAGCTATAATATACAAAACATAGTTATTAGACTAGAAAAAACATCAAGCCATTTATAAGTCTTCGCTGATATGAAACAGAATACAATCACTTGCATTATATGGTATTAGGTTAACATTATAATAAAGAAAGAAGAAATTCAAGAATATAAACAGTCTATTACTATTTGCAATCGCCATCATTAAAGAACGTCCTTGTTAAAAACGTTGTCGCTTTATTTACACTAGTATTAAATAGGTCAAAATCACCTATCTCGCTCATAGTGTTGAAGGAGTGACTAGCTCGCCATAAATATGAATTCTGCCGGTAATTTGTGGAAACAGTGGGCAGCGAAAGAGGGGGGTTTGTACGTAGATGTTTGTTTGGAACATTAATAAATACTTTCGACAGAAGTTCGGAACAATCTACAATATTAGAAGTAATTTTGAGCAGGTATGTTATATCTGCTATTTCTCTTCGCTTCACAAGAGGCAACAAATGATGCTTATTACAAAGTTCACTATAATTATTGGGATCGTAGGTATCATGTAAACGGTAACATAGATATTTGATGAATTTTTTCTGGATATTTTCTAAACGATTTATATATAAATGGTATCTAGGGTTCCAGATTTGCGATGCATATTCTAAGCTGCTACGAACATAAGAACAATATAATATCTTTAATGTCTTTATGTTGTTAAAGTATTTAGCGTTTCGCATGACAAACCCTAGTGCCCTGAAGGCTTTTTGTACAATATTATCAATATGGCTGTCGAAAAGTAATTTGGAATCGAGAAGAACACCCAGATCACGAATGATATTTTCTCTTTGTAGTTCGACGCCTTTCAGGTAGTACTTAGAAATGTGGAACTTGATCTTACGAGTGAAAGTAACCGCGAAACATTTCGATGGGTTCAAATCTAGCTTGTTTTTCGTGCAATACACGTCCAGACTATACAGGTCCTGTTGAATTAGGTGTATATCTAGCTGCGATGTAATAGCTTTAAATATTATAAGTTATAAGAGCCTTATTACTTATTACTAGCATTGGTGATAAAAGGAAGAAACTTACTCACAAAAGAGCTATAATCACACCTCACACAATTAGGCAACAGCCCAAGCCGAGGTGTGCCGTGCACCCTTGAGCTAGTTGTCAAAATAAAGTCGACTGAGTGCCTTAAACGCTCAACGTGAGTAGTTCGCTGAAGCTGTCAAGGCCTTGATAGGCCTATAGCGTAGTCAGTTCGAAAAAAAAAGATCGTTTTGCTTTTCTTATTTCTAATTTGCTTCCTATGTGCATTGTTTTTAAATAAGAGTGGCATTTGATTACCTATAGAAGTATCAATATGGTACAATCGCGAACTTATAGTATCCAAGGGACTATAACTTAAATGAAATTTGTAAGATAATAATTTAAAGCGCAGATCTGTCGCCTCCTTTCCAAATTACAGAAGCAACATTTATTCATATGTAATAGGTAATTATTATACGCCGTATTTTAATAATATGTTCTACAAACATTTCTGCAGAAACTCAACGTAATTATATCACAGTTACTTCACTCTCTTGTGCAATCTGTCACGGAGTTAACGGTAAAAGTGTTTCAGTTTTTTCGAATGGGATACTTTTTTCCGTCACCACGTTCACCAGCTCCGATAGCCGTGATCGTCTAGTGGTTAGGACCCTACGTTGTGGCCGTAGTAACCCAGGTTCGAATCCTGGTCACGGCAGTGCCTCACTGTCGCGGCGGAGCTTATTTTTTTAAAGAGAATTATTATTTCGTCGAATCTATCTGAAGAGCAATGAATAGAATAAGATATATTTCCAATTTATACCATATAGGTGTTTTATTTTTTTACCTGTATAATAAAACTTATTTATTTGACAGTTTTAGCAAACTGTAAAACTTCTATGAACGGTGACAACGAAATCTTTTAGTTTGTCATAAAACTTAAGCAAAAGATATACGAGTATTATTGATGCTACTTATGCTGCTGCTATATATTATGTTATATATGATGCATCATTGCTCATCATGCATTGTTGCATGTTTTGGGGTGTAAGGGGTGTCGAATAACATCATAAGACTTGAGACACCCAAGCCAACCTCACCTGCACGTGATGCATCATGCTGAATAACGAACGAGGCAATGGCGAAAGCGGGGTCGTAGGGTTTTACAGCCTGACTGGGTCGCAACCACCATGTATGTGGCGAATAAGCTCGTCATAGTGATTCGCTTCTGCGGGTGGCGTTTCGGGATCAGCCTGTGCATATTCCGGCATGGCAACGGCGACTATCGATGGATAGTGTGTCACTCGGTGGTCGCCATTGTTTTTGGATTGTACTGTGCTTACCATCAGGTATAGTGCAGTCATTTTGACGCGCTGCTATAAAAAAAATGCTGCGTTGCCGTTTTACAAAAGACTAGTTGAGAATCGTGGCTTCGCTCGCTTTCGTTATTCTAAATTCCAAATTCTTTCAAAGCGGTTGTATTTAAAAAAAAATAAACACTTTTTAAAGCCACGACTGTTGCGTAGGGAACTTACCTTGTGACTAAGTTCGGACTGACATGTGGTTCTCGTCGAGTGATCAACCCTAAATCCCAATGCCCCGTGTCACGTCATAACTCTGTAAGTTTTTATTTCGTTATAGCTTACTGTCAACTTTACTTCTAGCGTACTTTATGCCTTACATATTGAATGGAAAACTCCACCGATAACAGCTATCCGATTCCATAATTATTTATTCTAACTAACACTCTGTCTAATAGAGTTTCCCATGTGTGACAACATAGAGATCCCAATTAACCCCTTTTAGGCTATTAATATTCATAAATCCATTATTACTGGCTCATCTACTTTACATAAGGATCCTTGTGAAAAATAACAGTATCTAAACTTATCTCTTTCAAAGTGAGCGATAGCTAGTATGCAAGTTTTCATTTAAAAAATCTATTTTTTGTGACGCTACAGGTGGTGCTATTTTCATTCGCAATATGGACAACAAGCTTAATAAGCTTAGAACAATAATTCCCCCTTTAAGCTGTACATTGTACGTCAGTTTTAAGAACTATTAGACCCTCAGTTAATTTTTTAATATCCCAAAAAATCTATTTTTTGTGACGCTACAGGTGGTGCTATTTTCATTCGCAATATGGACAACAAGCTTAATAAGCTTAGAACAATAATTCCCCTTTAAGCTGTACATTGTACGTCAGTTTTAAGAACTATTAGACCCTCAGTTAATTTTTTAATATCCCAAAATAGCGGATCTTATTTTAAATATCTAGCAAATTTTCCAAAATTATAATTTTACGTTACATATTGTGTTATTGTCGAAGTTTTCCACTTAAACTCTTATGATTTTAGACAGTGGATTCACTTTTGTTTAACACGTTTCGTATCATGTGTACCACCGGTTATACACGTAAAGCTAGACCTTTAACACACGGGCCAAGACGTGAAACGGAACGTGTTATATTTTGAACATTAAACTGTTGAGTAAATGGTAAGAATACTTATAAAAGACAACACTACTAGAATTAAATTCTTAAACTTTTCGTATAACATTAATCAACTCTTCACTGAATAAACTGTATCGTTTATAATAAGTAAATTACGAAAAATTAAGTGGTAAATTATGTATTTACAGCGGAGGCACGTAACTCGGGGAGGCCGTAATTAGAGAGCGAGGCGTTGACGTGTAATAACACGTTAATTCTGTTAATTATCAAATCTGATAATTTATCGCGTTTGCCCTTGAGCGAGAGGGGAAATTTATGGGTAAACTCTCATTAGACGAATTGTTTAAGTCTATAGAAATTTATTACATCACTTAACATTCATTTATGAATGAAACCAATCGCAGACTTTGCATTGTAAATGTCGCTAATTAATTCTGCGCTTTTAATTTAATTTAATTTTGGTCGAAATTATCCATAGGATTATTATTTGGGTGTGTACTCTTTGTGTCGGTTTATTCTATATTTGTGATGTCCTCCGTGACAGCATTTTTAGTACGGGAGCCTTTTTTTCGAACTTACTACGCTATTGGCATGACGAGCGCTTTAGACACTTCGCCGCTTGGCAATAAATGTAAGGGTACCAGAGTGGCCGAACCTTCGGCTTGGGCTGACGTCTTGGATGCAACACCGCGAATGTGTCTAAGCTAAACTAAGCTATTCATACATGTAACTGCTTAAAAACATAAAATATCATATTTAAGCACTGTGGGCGAAGCCACGGTTAATAGCTAGTATAAACTAAAATTACCTAAATTACTTTTCGTAAAGTCAGCTAACTGCCAGTGAAAGTTTCGTGAAAACTGGTCTAACCGTTTTGGAGATAGTGTTGCGGGCGAAACCACGGTTAACCGCTAGTATAAACTAAAATGGCTTCAATTACTTTTTATTACGTCAGCTATCTTTTAGTGAAAGTTTCGTGAAGATCGGTTGAACTGTTTTGAAGATTGTCCTGCGGGCGAAGCCACGGTTAACAGCTAGTAAAATAGACTAAATTACTTGAAATGATATCTGCTATCTGCTGGTGAAAGTTTGGTGAAAATCGGTCCAATCATTTTGTAGATAGCATTGCAGACGAAGCTGCGGTTAATACTTAGTCTAATTTAGAGTAACCTAAGAAACCCGCTGTAATGTCAACTATGTGTCAGTGAAATTCCTGTCAAAATCGGTTCAGCCGTTTCGAAGATTACCCGGATCAAACAGTCAGACAGACCGACAAAAATTTTGAAATGTTCGACGTGGTTCTTTAAATTGGCATAACTTTTTTATTTATGAACCAATTGACATGAAACAAACACTAAATGTTAAGTAAAGCTTACCACAATACATCAATGACAACCACATCTAAATCGGATCAAGCGTTTCTGAGATTAGCGTGCACAAACGCACAGACAAACAGATAAACAAACAGACAAAAATTCTAAAAATTATTGTTTTGGGTTCTATTGCATTTATAAAGACCCCTAATAATAGTTTTTCTCATATATACTTCATGTACAGACAGCGGCCAGTTTTTTTATTATATGTATAGATATCTAGCAAATTTTCCAAACTTATAATTTTACGTTACATATTGTGTTATTGTCGAAGTTTTCCACTTAAACTCTTATGATTTTGGACAGTGGATTCACTTTTGCTTAACACGTTTCGTGTCATGTGTACCACCGGTTATACACGTAAAGCTAGACCTTTAACACACGGGCCAAGACGTGATACGGAACATGTTATATTTTGATCATTAAATTGTTGAGTAAATGTTAAGAATACTTATAAAAGACAACACTAATACAATTAAATTCTTATACTTTTCGTATAAAATTAATCATCTCCTCACTGAATAAACTGTATCGTTTATAATAAGTAAATTACGAAAAATTAAGTGGTAAATTATGTATTTACAGCGGAGGCACGTAACTCGGGGAGGCCGTAATTAGAGAGCGAGGCGTTGACGTGTAGTAACACGTTAATTCTGTTAATTATCAAATCTGATAATTTATCGCGTTTGCCCTTGAGCGAGAGGGGAAATTTATGGGTAAACTCTCATTAGACGAATTGTTTAAGTCTATAGAAATTTATTACAACACTTTACATTCATTTATGAATGAAACCAATCGCAAACCTTGGATTGTAAATGTCGCTAATTAATTCTGCGCTTTTAATTTAATTTAATTTTGGTCGAAATTATCCATAGGATTATTATTTGGGTGTGTACTCTTTGTGTCGGTTTATTCTATATTTGTGATGTCCTCCGTGACAGTATTTTTAGTACAGGAGTCTTTTTTTTTCGATCTAACTACGCTATTATCACGACGAACGCTTTTGACACTTCGCGGCTTGGCAACAAACGCATGGGTACCAGAGTGGCCGAACCTTCGACTTGGGCTGACGTCTTGGATGCAACACCGCGAATGTGTCTAAGCTAAACTAAGCTATTCATACATGTAACTGCTTAAAAACATAAAATATCATATTTTTCATGAAGTTTATCGAGGGTTCTTCGATAAAAGATTAAAATTCATTAGGAATATAATTTCACGTCACATCGAATAAATGAATTTTTATATTACGTATGCAAAATACATTATTTTTATTCTTGCAAGATAACATATGGCCTATTAATATAAGCTAATTTTATGACAAATTTCATATAAAATGCCTCCAGCTACTTAAAGATCGTCAATGAACAGACACCTAAACAAACGTATTTTCACAATTATATATTAGCTTTATAATAAACAATTTAGAGATTTAACAGAATAAATATAATCAGCGGATAAAAAAATGAAATAAAAACTAAGAATAAGAATAACAAGCAGTCCTTTGCAGTGATTTAAACTGTTGTATAAACAGCAATTAGCCTACAGCGGCTCTCCGTTCCACTCGCTTTATTTATGCTTTGAGAGATTAATTAAATGCAAATAAATTTTAACGCTAATTAAATATCGCGTTTTGTTATTTTATTGTCGACCTTTTTCGTTTCTTCTCTTTTTAATATTTTCATTACGACGCATCAATTAATGCTTATTATCCGTTCAGTTAATATTCATTAAATCCGACCTTAACATAAGTAATACAGTAGGACCTCGTTAAATTAAAAACCATACAAACACAAAATATTTGTTTTGTAAATTCATTCGAAATGACT